>JSYV01000061.1:0-80883 GCA_000787455.1 Evansstolkia leycettana | reverse complement strand
GGGGGGGGGGGGGGAGACCTTTTGCTGACCGACTTTCGAAACAAGCTTTCCCACCTATTGCTTGTTGGGACTTGGCTTTTCGTGGCATGGCTGGCTCAGGAATTTGCAAGTTGTCTTGGCTGGCGGAAGTATGTACATCAACTGAGACGAGCGTGATCATGTACGAGAGCTGTGTTGGTCGTTCGGTGCGTCGGTGTACATATGCAGAACTACATATGAATGCAGGTGGTGGTATGTATAGCGTGATTCAAGGAATATTGTGTGACTTTGCATTCCGACGATATTGTAATTGCAGTATGGATGTATATCGTCAGGGTAGGATTGTGTTAAAGGGGTTGAGAAGAGAAGAGAATAATGTCATCAAGGATATAATCCGGAACAATATAGTGGTGGAGCAATTGACTTTTCATGAAGAGTGTGGGTAAAGATGTCCTCATTTGATTTTGAAAATGCCATAAACGACTATGCCTGAGGGCTTCCTAATTATTGTGCTATATATATAGCATGTATGTCCAAGAGGATATCCATTCGGTCCGCACCTTTTGAACAACGGCCGAGAAACAGTAAAACAAGAATCAAACAAGAATGAAGATGTCAACCAAGTCAAATGCAACCTGTCTATCCATTTAGGTATCAATGCCCAAATTCCGCGGAGAACACGCGATGTGCCGCTCGCGCAGTGAAAGAAATGTACATGATATCAGAAAAGAAAAAGGAATTTGGTCGGAGACTCGTCAGGACGTGAAAAGCATCCAATCCCAGAACAAAGAAGTTTGAAATGAGAACTCCTTTTGAAAGGGGAATAAAGATGCTTGAATGGAGCCGGAGATAGTATGTCTTGTCATGCCGTCCTATCGGTATTCATTCAAGAAATCGGAGTGGAACTTGACAATGCGCTCGACCCAGTCCGTACCGGGAGCGAGGAAAGTGGTACGGAAGTGGAGCGTGTTCTCCTTCTGCCCGAAACCGGATCCTGGTACGACGCAGACTCCGGTAGCATCGAGGAGACGCAGGCAGTAGAATTCGTCTGCGGCACGGCCCTCGGCCTTGGCAGCTTCGATGGCCTTGGGTGGGAGGGTAATGGTGGGGAAGAGATACATAGCGCCCTAAGGATTGATTAGGAGACGTATCCTGATGAAAGACAGAAGTCAAGACGACGTGAAGACGTGGATACATACCTGGGGCTCCTGGCACTCGACACCTTCCATCTGCTTAAACGCCTCATAGAGAGCCTTGGCCCGTTTGTACAAACCGTCCTTGATAGCGTTGTACTCTTTCTGATATAATTCGTAGCTGGGTTCACCCTCCTTGGGCGGATTAACCATCAGCTCAACGAGACACTGTCCGATGACCGGCGGGCAGAGCATGATGCTGACATATTTGTAGATCTGCTCGGCGACCAAGGGATCAAAGCCCACCAATTCAAAGTAACCACCGCGGTGGCCGCATTCACCAACCATGCCCTTGGAGGTACTGTGGAGCGAGGCCAGCTCGACGTTGTCGTACTTGCCGGGAAACTCCTGCTGCAACTGACGAAGGCGCTTCTTGAACGAGGTGAACTCGCCGACGAAGATGTTCGTCTGATAGACCTCATCTGCAATCACAACAAGCCGCTCCTCGGCGGCAATGTCGAGCACACTCTTAATATCCTCAGGGCTTAGAGAGGCACCCGTGGGGTTACCCGGGTTGATGACCACGATAGCGCGAACATCAGTGCCAGTGGCCTTGGCCGTCTCCAAAGACGTACGGATGGCATTGACATCCGTGC
The DNA here is from genome assembly GCA_000787455.1 of Evansstolkia leycettana. NCBI lineage: Eukaryota > Fungi > Ascomycota > Eurotiomycetes > Eurotiales > Aspergillaceae > Evansstolkia > Evansstolkia leycettana. The sequence goes on along the minus strand of JSYV01000061.1, from coordinate 79,115 downwards.
CCCAAGCCTTGTCCTCTTCCAAGTGGTATGGAACACACTGCGAATTCAGAAGAGACAGAGAGGCGGTATAAAGCGGGTACTGAGGGATTGGGACAAGAACACCGGCATTGGGGCCGTCGCAGATGACGTTGAGAAGTGTGCTCACACCGGACGATGCACCAGCGCAGAGATACACATCCTGGGGGTTGGCGGGGAAGCCATCACGCTCCTCAATGAACTTGGCCACGCTGGCTCTGATTGCGGGAGCACCCTGGCTGTGGCTGTAGGCACCAACGCTCTGGACATCCTGCAGCAGGGACTTGGCCCGGTCAATGACGTCCTGCTGGTATCCAAAGGAGGCCTTGAGGGCCTCTGGGTTCTCCAACAATCCCGGGTTCTCAAGAATACTGAGCACCTGACGGAAGAAAGTGATGGGTTTTTGGTCCAACTGTTGAGGATTGCCGATGTTGGCAAAGATGACACTGTCGAACGGCAACGACTTGTCTCCCTGCGCCAGTCTGACACGGTAGTCCTCTGCCTTTACGGCAAGTTCACCGCGAACGGCATATTTGGCTGCCTTCACAAACGGATTGATATTGTCCAGATGGAGACGACGGGGAGAGGAGGCAGTCAGAATACGCTTTGTCGTATACGGCACGACAGTCCTGGGCGTAGTGGTGGTCACGGTCTGCATGGTGATATCTATATGAGCCGCGATATGTCAGTATCGCCAATGTGGTTCCTCCACGACGCCTGAAATGGGAGCAAGTATATTCAAATCAAAAATGACTCAGAGCTGACACGAATTCCTTCCAAGTCACGAGACGGGCAAGGATAAAGTGGTGTGATTAGCTGCAGGCAAGATCAAAATGCATGTACATCGTAATTGGGCAAGGATGACGCAGAACAACAACGATTATACTGAACGATCAGACCACAAAGGACCATAGAGGACTATCATACCTGACGACGTCTTCGTTGCCCCCGCATGCTTACGCTGTGCCGTCCAGCAGAACAGACGGGAAACGCAGACGACATTATTGTCCCACGCATTCGGCCGGGAAACAGAAGCACGCAACGGAGCATACCGCAGGCTGGACGCGAGTTTGAGCTGCCGAGTCATCTTGCACCTCCAGTCGGTGCCCGGATAAAGCGTTTCCTTTCTCTTTTTTTCTCCACCGTGGCAGGGGAAGAAGAGGGGAAGGGCTTTCACCTTGTTGCTGGTCGGCTTTTGCTCTGTTTTGCAGAGCGCAGAAAAAGTGGCTGAAGGCGGTGAACGAGGAACAGAGGACCGGACCCAATCGGGAAGTTCTGACTCCACGGGACGAGCATTAGTCAGCGCCACCTCCACGGTTCTCCACAGGGCAAGTCATACAGTACGGAGTTAGTCCTCAGTTCCTACGGAATAGATCGATATCCTCGGGTGAAAGCAGCCCGTCTGATCACTGCATATCTCGATGTATATGCAGGATTTACTCATTAGAGCATCTCTTTTTTCCCGATTATGATCGATTGTTTCATAACGATCATTTCAAGTGCAAATCATCATATGACGTATAACTATAGCGAAAAGATGGCCCGAAATTGACCCCCGATTCCTCCCGAACAATGACTTGGAAGGAACCAAACCTTGGCCTATCAAGGTTCATTCAAACTTCAGGTACGGAGTTACTACGATACAGTCCCCCAAAATCTGATCAACCCCTGACCCACCCGGAACCGTCCGACAGCGCTGGGCCAGCACTGCACTACATAGTACATACTGTAGCTCCAGGCTCTTAGTATGCGCTACCCTACTCATAACTCGCGCCGTGCAGACTCGGAAATGGTGAATACGAGACCGCTTATAGTCGGATATGGCCGGCAAGAGCCTTTAAATTCGGATGTGTGTACGAGCATGCTCAGATGGCTAAGACAGGATTCGACGTCACGTTGTCGTCTTTCATTATCTATAGTGATACAGCAGCTTCGCATGCTTGTGCTCTAAGATTTTAAATCACCTAGATCGGCCTGCCCCAACAATAACATCATAGACCTACGTGATATCAAAGGTGTATTCCTCTCCGCGAGTCGGCCCTCTCCGATGACGCATCTAGCTCCGTTCACTTCCCCGCAGTCGCACCGCCTGTCCATACTTCTGTAGCTTCGTGATCAGGGCATCGCCGTGCTTCACCACATCTGCGTACTGCTTGTTCTTGTCGTCCGGCCGGTTGGTCTCAATGATGCCGTTCACTCGGTCGATCGTGCATGCTATGCGGTTGCTGGCGATGAATTTGGCCAAATCCCTGGGAAATTCACAAGTCAGAAATAAGTCCGGGATTCGGGAACGAATTAGCAATTCACATACCGATCCAGGAAGTCCACGGTGACGCCAAAATCGTTCGCCATGCTGTTCAATCCGACCACACGGTAGCTTTGCAGCAGCTGCTGATAGGCGCGCAGCCGCATCTCCCGTACGAACCAGGCACGGTGTTCATAGAGGTATCGATCTTGCGTCAGGAACTGGTCTTCGACGGCTGCGAGGGCGAGGAAGAATGATCGGTAGTTGCCGTTGTAAAGACTGTTAACCAAGTTGGAAAGCGGCGAGAAATCAACTGGAGCTTCAGACTCTGCCTGCTGGCCGGAACCAGTACCCAACGTTGTCAAATTGACCACGGTAGTTGCTGGCGCAGGAGTTGCGGTCGATGCAGAAACATCCTTCATCTCCTCATCCCGGGCACCAGGTCCAGACGAAATAGCGCCGGTGAGCGCGTCAAGTCTATCTTCGCCAGAGCCAAGGATCGCCTTAATCTCCGGCGCATCAACCACTTTGTTTTTGAAGTCCACGCGTTTGAGTGAAAGGGAACCCGCAAGAACAGAGTAGACCACCAACGCGGAATAACTGCAAAGTTCATAACTCGTAAAGGTGGACAGGCTGTCGAGAAGCAGGGGCGCAGCAAGGTTATAGGAGCGGATGGTAAGCAGGTGCAGTCCTTTGTAGGCCTTGAGGCGGTTTCTTCGGTCCCAATCGCCTCCGCTCTCGATGAGGGTGTTGGCTCGTTCAATGTTCCTCTTGACGAACAGTGCATCGCCGAAGAACAACCCGATTCGGATCATGGCTAGCACCAGATCGATCTTTGTCCCTAGGAATCCTGTCTTCTCTAGAAGGGCTTCATAGGATTCGATGGCTTTGTCCTGTTCAGTACAATCACGGTAAGCTAGCCGTCCAGAAAATACAGAGCATTCTGCCCGTCTTGGGCACATATGATGCTGACCTTATCTCCAACTCTGGCCCAGAATTCGGCACGCTTCCCGCGTGCGGCCAGCACCTCGGTCTCTCCAGCTGCTTCCTCTGCCTCGTCTTCTTCCTTCTGGAAAGCGTCCAGCTCCTTCTGGTTATCCTCGACTAACGACTTGTATAATTGCTCATCCCAGGGGAAGTCGATCTTCTGCGGCAGCTTCCGAGAAGCCAGAATATTCGACGTAATGATGGGTTTCGTTGACGATGTAGTACCAGCTGGGTGCTGGGGAACGCCTTCACCAGAGTTGTTCAAGATACCTTCAACGGGGTGTGCGAGATGTCTGTATAGAGGCGCCATCTTGTACTCTGTAATGGCATCCTGGAGCTTCTGCAACGATTTCTGTCGAGCCGCCTGGGAGCATGATGGGTTGGAGAGGTTGAAGACATCTTGCGCGAGGGTGAGATCCGGGAACTTTATGTACTGTGGGTCAGATCCCATGTTGACCAAAAGAAAGCGGACAGGTAAAAAAAGTAGACGAGGCTCAGGAAAAAGAGATGGAGAAGGAGGAGGAGGCTGTTAAGGGCTGTTAGCGTGACGTGACAGTCTTCTGGATGTTCTGGCTGATGGGAAACGGACGAGAGCAATCACGTACCTTGACCCAAGCTCAGCTGGAGGAATGTTTTTCCGTCTCCGAAGCCTATCTCCAACTCCTTGCCATAATAAAGCTTACCTAAGTTCCTGTACAATAACTATTTGTAGATCGGAAGACTTGAATCTTTCCCATGGGCTAATGTCAAATAGTTATGTCGAGGATCTCTCCGTTTTTGTACTGCATAAAAACCACCCCAGAAGATGTCCTGCTCGTAAAGGCTAAGAAGCTCCTCCAACTTATACCTCGAATCATCCACAACGTTTAGGGAAACAACACTTTTACGGGGGGTTCTTTTTTTGTCGGTCGAATTTGAAGATATTCAATTCATTAAAAAGGCCTATTGACCAGTAAGACTTGATGGGCTTTTCAAAGTAAGGAGAGGCTCTGTGCATTGACGAAGAGTGGTAGAGTTCGAACCAACTCTACAGATGCACCACTCCAAGACACCGACTATACGGCAATAGACGCCGGAATCAGCTGATGAGACTATCATGATGCTGAGATAAGCATGGCTGTGACTCAAGTCTTAGGAGCCAGGGGCCTTCAAGAACCTTGGAATACAAGAACTTCCTCTAGAAAGAATCTGTGGTGATCGATTGGTCAATGATAGACAACACTTCCACCAAAAAAACCTACGATTGTTGCACAAGCGGGCAAACTTCATCGCGCTCTCTAACTCAAATTGGTGGGGATATACAGCTCTGCATCTAGCTGTTGGAGGAAGGGGTGGATATATCGGCGCGGGAAACCGATCATCTCGAGACGGCACTGATTACAGCAGCGTACAGAGGGCAGCACGACCTAGTGCAACTGCTCCTGGACGATGGGGCTGACATCGAGGCCAGAGACCGTCGCCTGGGGTGGACTGCTCTGTTCTGGGCGGCCGCTGGGGAGAATAGCAGGGTCATGAAGCTGCTTCTGGAGAGAGGTGCGGATCCGGATACGAAAGACAAGAATGGAGTAAGTGTCCTGACCCATGTGAACGGATATGGTTATGAAGGTATTGTAAAGCTATTTATTGCGAGATCGACTTGCGGTTCTGCGGGTGTCACGGGTAGACAGACAGCTATGGTCGATAGTGGATACCACTGTCGAAGGCTATTTGGACAGCACAGTTCAGAATGTGCGATTTGAACTAACTGAATACATGTTGAGCTTGGAGTTCAACATGACATGGAGCTAGATCCCGCATGTTCAGTAATCAGCAATGCTGTTGGTGAGCAGAGATTAGGCACGGTTGATAAGTCTCTAGATGCATTGTTAGAAGAGTAAGAATAGTATCTTTATCTAAGCGTTTATAGTTAATAAGAAATAAAGGCTGTTAACTACGAGAGGATTTTAGGTACATTATGATCCTACTAATATAGGTCGAGAAGTTCCGAGCCTACCTCGAACTCCACAGCTACGATATCTCTCCCATGGGCAACCGTGAGCGCCAGTAGTCGACTTGTAGTGCAGTCAAGGCGCTGCGTCACTGGACCGCGCGGTGTAGCAAGACGTGGTCTAATAAGTTCAACATGAGCTATAAATCCTCATACTCTGAACGTGGCGCTTCACTCTGAAGATAGACCCAACTAGTCAGCTTGATTAGAAATGATCGATACTGTGATTCGAGATATTGATAGGAGCCGTAACACATACAGTATTCTCAACAGGCGTATCTTATCAGCGCACGCATCATGTGAAAATAAAACCGTGGGCACTATGGGGGAAACTGGAACGCTGGGAAATGCACCGAGGAAACAGCCGAGGTTGAAGCATCTGTCTGTCAGCAACTCCCCCGAGCCAGCAACAGTCCACGGCTCCATCGCTGAGCATTCAATTACCGACCTCCAGATCCTGGGTCGAGTATCACCACTCCATCAGTCCGTCTTAAAGAGAACCCCGCTGTTCACGGTTTTTTTCACCCTCTATTTGGTGTTGTATAATTTAATTGAAGACACGACGTAAGTCTCTTGCTCTCGCCCTCTTAGCCATCCTGTATCCCAAAGGGTGCGGAAATTCAACATCCGAAACCCTCTCTTTTCTTCTTCATTCCGATTGTCGGACACAGAATTGAAGCTGAAGCTGAAGCTGAAGCTAACAGCCGAACAGTGCTTTGCTACAAGCGATACGCGAAGATGGTTGCTGACGCTCTGGTCTATCATCCCGCCATTGCGCATTATCTGCGTTTCGTCGCGACAACGGGTACGTACCGAGATCTCATGAAGCACCCTATATCATACTTCTTTTATTCTTTCTTTTATTGCATCAAGCTTCGAGATGCAGTCCCTGACAATCCCCAGTCGGCCGCGACAAGGTCCTCCGTACCCTGCAATACTTCTCCCGCTTCTACGCCTGGTACCTGTACCGCACGAACCGTCCCGAATCCGCCATCGACCCCTTCAACGCGATCAAGAAGCAATTCGGCACGACACGGAAGATCCTTCGAATCGGCAAATTCGTCGAGCACCTTAAGGCCGCTGCGCTGGCCTTTGACAACAAGAGCCCCGTCGACCCCGTTCTCCGCTACCTGGCCGTCGGCCGCCAGCTCGGCTATGCGGGCTATCTCACCCTCGACACGGTGACCGTCATTGACACGATCGGCGTTCGGAAGCTCGCTGCTGCGAAGCGGTTGCAGGATACGGCGTACCGGTCTTGGATGGCTGGGTTGCTGTGCAGTGCTGTCGCGGGATTCTATACGATTTGGAGATTGCAGGAGAAGGAGAAGACGGTGGATCGGAAGGAAGGGGAGGGTGTTGTTGAGGCGAAGAAGATTGAGAAGTGCGTAGACTCCTTTTGCGATCTGGTTCTCTTGTTTAAGGGCAGAACTGACTCTTTGTTGGCATATAGGGAACGTGCCGCCGCGCGCATCCAGCTCATTTCGGATCTGTGCGATTTGACTGTCCCTATTTCCGCGCTCGGAATTGCCAACCTCGACGACGGCCTTGTCGGTATTGCTGGTACCATTAGCAGTTTGATTGGAGTGTGGGCCCAGTGGAAACGGACTGCCTAAGGGATGGGCGAGAGAAGATGATGGCGATGATGGGTCGTTCGGAACGATCTACGACAATACCAAGATTTATCCAGATTGAAAAAACATCCTGGTCAGTTGAGTCTGTACGATGGTCTGTTGACTTATTGCGATTTCGAGAGATGCCGATCTATTTCTTTCAGCCCGGTGCTCGATAAAAAAACGGAATATAATCGATCAAAACCGCAAGAGTGGCAGCTTCACTTGTTCGACGTCGAAGCTACTGTTCACATGGAGGAGAATCAGTTGCTTCCATGCTTATTATCCTCGTTAAGTATCTTTTTCTACGCACCAATTGTATCTTCTAGGAATTATATCCCCCGTTTCTCCTTTCGTTTGTTGATAGTCGTATATAGCGCTTCCTTGCCGAATCAATGGAGGAGGTACTTTCCGTTATTTCTACTCATGGGTCATATCGAAGCCTTTGTGGGTAATGGAATCCGGTCCGTTTATTAGACAGGGTGGAATCTGAATTCGCTTCTGCTTGATATTTCATGAGTCAACACTTACGAAGTGCCTGATACACGAAGACATAGATTCTTGCTATATCAAAGACCAACCATGCCAAAAGGATAAGCTCTTTGACATCATAAAACCTGTACTCATCATGATTTACTCTCTACAAGCCAGTTGATGACTCGTCAACGGGGGGTCGTCACAGTATCCAGGTAGTATGACCTCCACTAAAGTGCGGGGTATAAAACCATTTCTATACCTGTTGACTTACGGTATATTTCATCTTTTAATTTCCTCCCCTCTATTCATTCCCAGAGAGACAGACCTCCTAACAGCATCAAACATCCATTTGGCGCACATCAAGTTCACCCACTCGGTAAGTCTCTCATTGTATCAACGCTCTTCTACCCGATCATATCATCATAGTAACCTCCCCTCTAGCTTGAAACAAGACAAAGAACACTACTATACTACTGTATTCAAAATGCCCGGCCACAGCTCCTGCCCCTCCTGCGGCGCCAGCATCGCAGGCGATACCAAGACCTGCGCCTCCTGCGGAAAGGTTTGCCTCCTCCCCACTCCCATCTGGTGTATTGGTAATGAATGCCAGTGCAGAACGAACTAATGTGTTTCTTCTTCTTCTATCTAGACTTGTCCCGTTTAAATCCTCGGCATGGTCGGTCTGGATTCGAAATCCCAGTTTCAGATCTGGAGCTTTGGGTTGGGTCAGGTCAGGGTGTGTAAGAAGAGCTTGGGATACCGTTACTACCGTATAGCAGAGTAATACGAATATGATAGGTGTGCAAGGTTCAAAGACGCGCAGTGTATATGCTCAATACTGTAGTAGAAGTAATCACTTACTGGCTCTTAGGACTATTTACTAGTGATGTGTCTACACATGTTGTTAGTGTGGTCATAAAATGTAGAGCTCACCATATAGGGCTGCGGCGTATATATACTCTGGTATGGAAGCAGTCTATATTTGAGATATCTATGTAAGTATATACAACTATAAAGTGTTCTAGATAAATAGAGCTACAGTATATAAATTAGAGCCAAGACTGGGGCTTGATGCCACTGAGTCGGATGAGGAAAGAGCACGGATTCGCGAGGATTGGGTTTTCGATGATGTCGATGAGGAGTATCCGTAGCAAGTGACATCCATAATCGAGCATGTTAATGTGTTTAGTGACTTCGTCAAGTCAGTAGAAGTGAGTGTCCTACTCGTCTCCACGTTCCTTAACTACAGTAGGGTTTGCGTTCTGCAAACTGCCAGCCGTGTTTTGTGAGATGGTACTATATGAGTGATAGTTAACTTGAGGCCGCATGAGCTGGGAGATCGCGATCGCGGAGGGTTTTCCATCATGGAGTTGAATTGAATCTCTGCATGCAGATCGATGAGTCCAACTATGTGGACATGCTTGTAATGCCTTTCTAGTAAACTCATGCTTCATATACTCCGTACGAACATAGTACTCATTTGTCGAAGACTATTACAGCGCAGGTTAAGTTGCCCTCTAAAAACATACAAGCAGAGATATAATCCGTTCTGATTAACAAATAGCTTGTCTTGTGTCTCGATTTCCTTCCTGTTTCTTCTACACTCAAATTCAACGACAGCGAAGCAATCCAAGAGAACCAGTCCGCGAGTGTCAACGTGGAAGAGACAGACCACGGGAACAGGAATATCGGCCTCGTGGTGACACTGTGAGCCTTGATTGCGTGATTTCTGAGCTATAAGGATTGCGAGATCACAATGAGGGGTTGAGATGATCTGTTGTACAATCAAGTGATATTTAAACATGCGCCCTCTCCGAGAGACGGACTGTTCTCTTTCGATCTGATTTCTCCACTAAAGAAGATATCGATATTCTCAGTCAAAACCACATCCTCACAAAGATCGTGTGTCGAAGATATCTAGAGATGGCCACTCCCGTCCAGAACAACCTCCAAGCCAAAAATGCCGAATACGCTTCCAAATTCGACAAGGGGCATCTGGACCTTCCTCCCGCAAAGAAGTACACCGTCGGTAGGTCCGGCATACTCTCTTCCGTACTGTGACACAGCTAATCACTGCAAAAGTAACTTGTATGGACGCACGAATCGACCCTGCAGCAGCGTACGGAATCGACCTAGGCGACGCCCACGTCATCCGTAACGCGGGCGGGCATGTCCAGCCAGCGCTTCGCGACATCCTCATCTCGCAGCAACTGCTCGGAACGCGCGAGGTGCTCATTATCAAGCACACCGGCTGCGGCATGTTGCTGTTCAAGAACGAGGATGCCCTGGCACTCGTTGAAAAGAACCTGGGAGCTGAAGCGAGGGCTAAACTGACGGGGTTTGATTTTCACACTATCTCGGATCTGGAGCAGGCAGTCAAGGATGATGTGCAGTGGCTGAAGAGTAGTGGATTCGTCGCTGCGGATGTCCCTGTCACGGGGTGGATTTACGACGTGAAAACCGGCAAGGTGACCAGTGTGGTTTAAGGTTTAAGTCAACGATTCTTGGGAAAACCCAGGATAGAGGATAATAGGTAGTTGTTCTTGCGATTATGAGAGGAGTGGTCCCTGGCATAGTGAATATAGGGCTAATTCGGTGTCGACTACAGTCTAAACTGCCCCAAGGATGCGAAGAGCGAGCTTCTGAGAGAACAATTCATCGTTAATTTGATTGTAGCGAGCGTGTTGGAAGATCACTGCTACCTCAACCGGCGGGGCGACTCAGCAGACTGCCGGGGTTGTGGCTGGCGGTGCTGCTTTGGCGAGGATGTTGGGTGTTGTTGCTCTGCTATATCAATTGCTTCGATGGAAACGATTTGATAGTAATATTAGTCCAGTGGAGTGGGCATCGTGGCTTTGGTAGTGCTTGATATGTTCGTTTGAGCGTGTTTGATATTAGGGTACATCTCTATGCAAATTTCGTTGAGCCAGTGCTCTTCACAAGTAGGACCTTTCTGTTCTTCTATTTGCCCCATATCTCAGAAATCTGTGAAGTTCGGAACCTTCGCTTTGAAGACTTGTACTCAGTCATAAGAGGTGAATGCTAATTTAGCCCAGCATGGATGAAGGAATCAATGATAGCTCTCTCTGTGTGTTTGACTCAACTGTCATTACTTATGCTAGATACATTTGCAATCTCCATTCATGGACTATCTACTTCTTGACGTAGAAAGCTAGATCTTCACCATTCTTTTCCCTGATCGTCAACCCATTTCCCATGAACCTGAACCGATTGCTGCTGTTGTACTCGTACTGAAAGTCCTCCGTTCTGAAGTTATCGAGAATCTCTTTGTAGTGAAGAATGCTGCCAGCATACATGGCAGTCACCGTACCATTTATTTTGCCATTCTTGTACCAGGGCCGGCAGCCGCTTGTCCACACTGTGCGCTTCATAAACTCCTGGGTATACGCATCGTAGTCGTCGGTAGCGTCAGAGTGTACTTGGACGGATCTAAGACAAATATCAGTACCGTGCTATCTCAGAGACAGAATCGTAAATCGACATACTTGATGTCTTCTGTCGCAATCTTCCTGCACCACCTCAAGATATACTCTGCAGTTCAGCCCATGACGGCCAAGAGGCTATCGTGGCCAACGGGACAATTCGGTGTCGTTGAAGATAAAGTAATTGGATATTTGGCGCACAGATGCCAAAGTAGGCTTCGGGATTCTCTCTCCAGTGCTCAGCCAACCCGATACCATCCTTGCCAGCCAGCTCGCAGTAAGGCGAGAAGCTGACGTCGAACCCGGTAGCACAGAGAATGATGTCGAAGTCTTCCTTTAGCCGCCTTAGTGACGATGCCTGTTTCCGTGATCTCCTGGATCTCACAGAACTCGATCGATACATTAGGCTCCTGCAACGCTTCGGGATAGCCATCCACCCGGCGTCAATCGACGACAGCCAACCTTCCACTCTGGGATGAGCTTTGCGCGTAAATCAGGGTTGTTCCCCAGACACTCCTCCATTTGCTTCTTGAAGGCGTCGTATACGGCCGCCCGCTGCGGACTGTCGTTGAGCAAAGCGTAGAAGAACTGGTTGAATCCGTGTTCGATAGTTCTGCGAAGCTTCAGATCGGCTTCCCCCTCGACCAGTGTCCACACAAATATTTGATTGTCGGTTTCGGACCCGTTGTCCTTGTTCTTCTCAATTACTCTAACGCCGTCTTGTGAGTTCTAGATGACGGTTACAAATCGATCATGCTACGTATCAACAGTGACTCCAAGGACCTCTAGAATGACTCGATTGATGCCATTGAAGTCTGACTGTCAAGTTTGAGTCGCGGAAGGGAGGCTCGGAGGCAGACTGAGAGCTCGGATACAACGACGCCATGATTCTGGTCATACGAGCAACGGAGTGATCGCCGAGGCTATAGGATCTCCCCTTCCGTTGTTGTTGAGCGATACAACGATGGTCCGATGGTCCTCCAATCAAGTTCGTCCAGGAACCATCTATGAGAGTCAACCTCACAACCGATACCTGCACGGCGACAAGGTCATGCACGAACTACAGTGCATACCCTGACAATCACAGTCACCCAATTGATTTGATTCGGAGGAGAAGTGTCGGCGGAGCCTGCCTTATCGGTCTCGCACTTACGTGATCATGGGAGCACATGATCGAGCGGGTTAACCACCCGCCCTTACACAGGGGTTTTTCCAAGATAGATTCAACCCTTTCAACCACCAACCACCGACCAAGATCTCTTCAGAGCTCATATCTCATTCCTTCCTCTGCGTAGCCTACACGCTGTGAGGTTATGAACCCGACCTCCACGCTGATAAAAAGGCTCTGAGCGGGCTGAGAAGTAAGGACCGAAGGCGATGTTCCCTTTCCGATGATCATCAGATCGTGCACTTCGCGCTCGGAATATGCAGATCTTGGACATCCCCCCGTTCTCAGCTCTCAGATAGGCTGAGGCAGCTCTCCCCGCCATAATAATCGGAGCCGAGGGATACTATCCGGGGTTGGATCAGAAGGTCCCCCGCGGGGAACCAAGTTTCCATTGTTCCCTTCCCTACAGCCGGCCTTTGCGGAGACGTCTCATACGTCTTCCATCTCAGCCCTTGGTAGTCTAAGCGTTCTTTCTCGCTTCCGGTGACCAATCAATGCGCTGTCCGATCTGAGAGAACTTACCTGAAATGTTCCGATCGCGTTATCCGGGGGCTTATGGAATGATGGAACGGGTACGGCTTCCTTTAGGAAGAGATGCTATCTGTTGCTTGCTCCAGCACCGACAATGAGGCATAAAGACAGTCCCATTCCCAGTCATTGCTTTCCTCTTTGTTGACGTACAAACTCCTTCTGAACTTTGTAATTTTCAGTTAAAGCTCTGCCGGGAGCGACAATTCATTGTCACCCGTTTCCGTTACAGCCTAAGAAGACAAGATGGGTTCCACTGCCCCAGAGGAATCCCATGTAGACGTCCTGATTGTTGGTGCCGGTCCTGCGGGACTGATGATGGCCACTTGGCTGGCCAAGTGTGGCGTGAAGACTCGAATTGTGGACAAGAGAGGGACCAAGGTAATTAACTAACGAATTATGCCAGGGACCTACCCGGAGATACATAAGACTGACGTGCTTTTCAAAGATTTTCAACGGCCAAGCCGATGGTCTCCAATGTCGCACTCTGGAGATATTCGACTCGTTTGGTTTTGGCCATCGCGCCTGGATCGAGTCGAACCATATGCTGGAGATCTGCCTCTGGAATCCAGACAAGGACGGTGTCATTCGGAGGAGTGACCGGATTCCTGATACAATTCCCGGAATCAGTCGGTTCCAACAAGTCGTCCTTCACCAGGGTCGTATTGAGCGGTTCTTCCTGGATTTCCTGGAGAGCTGCAGCGATATCCGCGTTGAACGCGGTGTCTTGCCCACGAAGTTGGAATTGGACGAATCCCTGGCTGAAGATCCAGACGCATACCCCATTACCGTTTATTTGCGCCATCTTTCCGAGGAAGAGGCCACGCCGAAACAAACATCCACGTCTGTCAATGGCTCGGCTGTCCAGGATGGACTCTTCCGCAGCAACCTGTCCCCAGACGACACCCAGGAGCTGATCAGGGCCGCGGAACTGAATTCCAAGGCGAACTCGGAGGAAGTCGTCAAGGCGAAATACATGCTTGGTGCTGACGGCGCCCATTCATGGGTAAGAAAGCAACTCGGCTTCAGTCTCGAGGGGGAATCCACCGATTACATCTGGGGGGTGCTGGACATCGTCCCTATCACCGACTTCCCGGACATCCGCATGAGATGCGCGATCCACTCAGCAAATTCCGGTAGCGTCATGGTGATCCCTCGTGAGAATAAACTCGTGCGGCTGTACATCCAGTTGACGACGACGGAACATAATGGGGGGAATGGTGGCAGAGCCGATCGCTCCAAGATCAACCCTCAAGTCATTCTCGAGGCGGCTCAGAGGATCATGGCACCATACAAGATTTCATACCGTAAGCTGGACTGGTGGACAGCTTACCAGATTGGTCAGCGAGTTGGAACGCAGTTCTCCGCTTGTGAGAGGATTTTCCTCGCAGGCGACGCTGTCCATACTCACAGGTGAGTTGCTTGTGTTATCTCCTTTTGTCATCACTGACTGACTTCCTCATCTGTTCAATAGCCCCAAAGCAGGTCAAGGCATGAACGTCAGCATGCAAGACTGTATGTATAAATTCTCTCCTGGATCTCGCTGATACAGCCACTAACTGCAAATCAACAGCTTATAACCTAGGATGGAAGGTTGCCAGCGTAGTGAAGGGTCTCGCCGATCGCTCCATCCTGAAGACGTACCAGTCCGAGAGAAGGAAGATCGCACAGGACCTCATTGCGTTTGACCATCGGTTCTCACGACTCTTCTCAGGTCGTCCAGCGAAAGACGTCATGGACGAAGAAGGTATCAGCATGGAGGTCTTTAAAGAAGCGTTCGAGAAGGGCAATCTGTTTGCCAGTGGCGTTGGTAAGTTTCACCTCCTTTTTTTGTTTTTTGTTTTAGTTCCAAAACGGTAGGCTGACGTCGTACCCCAGCCGTCGATTACGGCTCGAGCATCATCGTCGCGAAAGAAGGCGATTCCACCGCCCAAGGCGACGGCTCACTGAAGCACCAAGAAACGAACCCAGTCACAAGCACACAATCGCTCGCGCCGGAGATCAAAGTCGGAATGAGAATGCCCAGCGTCAAAGTGCTCAACCAAGCCGATGCCCGGCCCTCACATTTCCAGGAACTGCTCAAGAGCAACGGCCGATGGAGAGTCGTCTTCTTCGCCGGCGACATCAGCAAGCCTCAGCAACTTGAGAAAATCCACAAATTGGGCGACGCGCTAAGCAGCAAGTCCTCTTTCCTCCACCGCTTCACTCCTGCGGGGGCAAGGTACGATTCCGTCTTCGAGTTGCTCACTGTGCATGCCGCGCCGCGGGTCAAGACGGACATTTTCGATTTCCCCGAGGTTTTTAGGCCGTACGATGAAGTCGACGGCTGGGATTACTGGAAGATCTTCGTGGATGATCAATCGTATCATGAAGGACATGGGCAGCTTTATCAGACTTTTGGAATCGATCGCGAGAAAGGATGTACGGTGATCCTTCGGCCGGATCAGTATGTATCGTATGTGGGACCGTTGGAGGACTATGAGGCGGTAGATAAGTTCTTCTCGGCGTTTATGATCCCACAACGTTAAGCTAGGTGAAGGAGAGAGAGACGGCTGAAACGGGTCAAGAGTCAAACGATTGAGGGATCGTATGCACCCCTCTAGATGGAACTGGACAAACCGAGGAGAGACGAGATAATCTGGGAGGAATGTCTGCTGCTTGAATTCACTGGGTTGTGTTAACTGCGTTGTATATGATAGTCCCCATATAGTTGAATGTCTTGGGAATTTGATTGAAACTAATATGTCAACACGATCGTGATAATTCCAGATAATCCCAGCATTGGTGTATTGATTTCATAAAGAGACCTGTTCATGACTTTGCCAACTTTGATATCATAAAGTGTTCGATCCCATTTCTCCCAAGAATCGTGCTTTATATATCCGAAACCCAACATATCAATCCTCATCATATGGAGTTCCTGTCTTTGGCAGAACAAATCCTTTTAGACACTTCTAACACCACTGAACTAACGTTGACTAACATGAATCGCACCCGCCAGAAGAGCACGACATTTCCTTGGATTAGTTCAAATATGCTACTTTCGAGATCCTAATCAACCAAATCCCCCGTCCCATGACTGCGGTGAAAACGACACAAAATGAGGGAATTGTTCCGAAACATATACATATACACGAGTGTAACACAGGTTGCATCTCACTTGCAAATGCGTTAAGGGATTAAAACTTCATCAAATTGGGGGCTTTTCAGTCCCAGAAGATTGTATCATACCGAGGGACGGTGGCTGTGAGGACCTGGAGTTTCTCAGGAACCACGAGTCGATCCCTCATCGTAGAAGGTTCAACTCCGAACCTAATTAATTGGTTCTGATAATGACCAAGCATGCAAACCTGTGACACTTCGTGGCACGAACGTATCATGTGAAGATGGAGAAACCGTACGCGAATATTACCACTGCTAAGGGTGGTGGAATATCCAGGCGAGTGACCTCATCAACTTTCCATAATTGCGGCGTCAACAGTGGTAAACAAGGGCATAGTATTCTCCTCAAAAGGCTCGAACCACAGGGTGCGAGGTGACATCGGTACCATTGAATTGTTGTACGAATCGATCGGCCCAGTTCGACAAAATGTTGCCCATGCTGGATCCAAGACTATCGATACGCCGTGATGGCAATGATGAGACGTCCGAGAAGGGGTCAATGGTAACGGTCAGGGTGAAGACGCTGGCTGGTTCTTCATAATCAGAGTGGGCACATTTTTTTGCGTGGATCATGTCCGAATGAGCAGGGGCATACGTAATAACTGCATTGAATAGACGGGGAAAAGGATCAGAAGATGTGACCTCCAGCTCAACAGCGCCAGAGTGTACCAGATACGGATGACCCCAGATGCGGAGGAAACGGTACTTAAGTCATCATGTTGATTTCCCCCGTGCATCTGATATGTCTCTGGCTGTGTAATTACTGTCCTCCAACGTCCCAAGAATCAAAATCGCAGTAGACGAGAGGAATGGTGAATTGGGTTCGCAGGGAAGATGAAGCGGCTTAGCTATGAAGACTCTGGACAGCAGTAAGTGACACTAGCTTGTCAGAAGAAGGTAGCGTAAGAGCAAATTTTGAGCAGCAGCCTTGGTGGGAAGAGACAGCACTATTAGCGATGTTTCCGGGGCTTCCTTGAGAAAAATTACACCATGGTTGTGTGCATACGGAGTAGACTCAAGGCCAATCTCCGCTGAACCCAAGTCGCAACGCCAGATCAAGGGAGTCAATGCCAACGTTTCCGCGCTTCTATCCACTTCTTGACTTTGCTTGTAGAGGTTAGGAAAGCAGCTGACCGTTTTGATAGTAGTATAGAAATGGGTCCAGCCCCAGTCCTTGGCAGGGACGGGAAGTTCCCCAGAAAACCCGTCCCCAGATTTGATGCTGCCCGAGCGTCAAAGGCTAATCGGTTAAGCGAAATGAAGTCATTGGGAAAGACAGGTTCTGATCAGAGACTGGTCCAAACGCTAAGCTTTTTTTAAATAGTAAAAAAGATAAAATAAATAAACAGAAATGGTACAAGAGGAGAACAAGTCTTATTGAATCAGTAATGTCTTCGCCAGTTCAAGACAGAAGATCGGTTGTGAGTGACTCAAAAAGCTGGGCCATTCATTTTTAAACATGTCCATGTTGAGCGATTCAAAACACCTTGGGAGTTTCACAGGTCTCTTTTCTGATAAAGATTACATCTAAAAGCTGGTGATACCAGGGATCGAATTAATATAGCAACTCGAACTCGATTGAATCCCACTAAATCGGAGAATGTAGGAACAAGCGTGCAACAGGTCGACGCAACCGTCGATTCCAAAACTATCGTGATGGTGATCAGTCAGGGATGTGTGGGTAGGTACTCTGTCCTACTATCCAATGATGCCAACGCGGAATGTTTAGGAAGCAGTACGACAGATTGCTGATTAGATGATTGCATGGAATTGCCCAGATATCAGAATACCAGTTCTTGAATTCGAGCAAGGCTGAGCAGCGTAGCAAATAGAAAGGAAACCTGCCGCCGTGTCCCACCAGCCCCTCCGTCGGAAGTTTCCCGCACCCAAACGTGGCATCCGATACTTCGGGAAGAGTCCGAAACACGTACTGTATCGTGAAGTATCGCGATGCCAAGGTCGAATGGTAAAGGGGCATGGAAAGGGTTCAGTTGAATATCTATGAAAGCTAATGCTCCGCTAATATCGTGAGCCGGCGGAAATCATGTTACTCGATTGTCGTCAGATCAGCACCGTTACGGAGTATGTACTGCGAAAATTAATCCTTGGAGTGTGACATGAGCTCTGATATATGGCTCAATTACACAGCAGACTGTCTGTGCAGGGGCAGTTGCAATTTGAATCAAAGTCATCGGGAATAATAGGTTTTATGTGTTGTTTATCTGACTCGTATGCTGGTCCTGTCTGCAAAGTAGTACTGTACTCAAGATGCAGGTCGATCCATCACATATGTACGTAGTACTACTGCGCCAGCTTGCCCCCGAAAAAGTCGCCTGAGAACAACGTAGTTTTCCCCTGTTCAACAGAAATTCCTTTCCAGCAGTTGCATTTCTGGTTGCAAGCTAAGTTGGGTCTTAAGGTTCGTCGCAGACCATTGCTATAGTCAGCGTGATAATACAGTACCCTGGATACTAGTATACAGTAGTCCGCGGCTAACCGAGAATGATGAAAACATCAATACTAGAAAATAACCAGCTTTCTAGCTACTAGTATGCACTGAGGGAATCAACAGTGTAATAATACAAACTACTACTATTTTTACATTGCTTGAAATATTCAGGCATGTGCTCCTCTGTGTAGTAGATTGTAGACCACGTCCTTTTAGCGTTTCCGCGTTGACAAGCCGATGTTTAAGAGGTGGATTTCTGGGGAACCACTTCTTGAACCACAACGTAAGATCTGCAAGCTGGAACTTGAAGACTGTGGCGAATGTGAGACGGACGAAAGGCATGGCCGTCACTGGCCACAACGAATAGATTCCTGAGAGCGGGAATATCCTTTGCCCACACACTGGTCCAGAAAGTACAAGTAGTCTGGTTGCCGTAAAGATCAGCTTTGGGGATACCCTCGGCCCAAAGTTGAGCAGTTGCTGGTCATTTGCTTGTGCTTAACCCGAACCCCTCGACCGATCTGTCGTCATGTGCTATTGTATTGTGGTGATACTGTCTTCCCAAGCTAAAGCAATCCTAGAGAATGATCTTTTTGAGCTCAATGATAATAAGAGATTTCTTCAGCAAATACAACGATGGTAATTGAGATGCGGCCAGCAAGAAAACGTAAGCTGTGCCAGCTGGCAATGCCTGAACTGTATCACATTTGTGGCTTCAGAGAGTAGCCGAACTGACCTTGTCTCCCCGCGATCTGGGACGTGCCTAAAACTAGTTGAAGACGAGGGAAGTTGAAGATCTGGGAAGACTGGGATATGGTGAAGTCATTGCACGTCATGTCCAGTTACCCGTACTCGATGCATTCTTGTAGATAGGCATTTCTCGAGCACTGTAAAACGAAGGGAACATCCCACGATCGACCCGAGTAGCTCTCTATCTTCATTCCATCCTGCATTCATTATCGTTTATTGTTCTACCTACAGTATATCAACTGCAAGCTCGGTCGTGGTCCAAACGGGTTCCGTTTCTATTTCGTGCCGACACCTGGGGTTCGGGTCATTTCGGACCTCCCGTCTACTACGTAAGTTACGGCAGTACGTAACTGCTCCCAGCACAAGGCATCTTCGTCCATGCCCATGGTAACCACTAATCGCCAGCTTCAAAACCAACTGCCACTTCAGCTCGGTCATCAGCCCCGACATCTTCCGTGGAACTGTGGAGAAAACACATGGAACTGCAGGACTAGAACTATCTTCCTTACAAGCAAGAAGAAGCGTCCAACGATGCAGCCCCTTGCTGAGAACACTCATAAATCCCCCATTCGCCCATCTTCTCCCGGGCCTCTAGCATCAGATTTCGTTCAACAGCAAGTCGCGAAGCAACGCAACAACAACTATCACTCTACCTCACTCAGAAACATGGTCGCTACATCCGTCAACCGTACTGCATTGCACCCTGGAGGTGTCCAGTATGTCGTCCCTCCTGTCTCTTTGTCTCTATTTCACTGTTGGGCCAACCTGTTGGGCCAACTTGTTGTCTTACATCGTCTCGTCTGGATACACTAGAGAGCTTTGCTAACCCAGTTACTTCGTGCTGTCTAGGCCCAGCAAGGGACACACAGAGCTGGAAGAGGAACTTCATGAAACTGCGCACATCGACTACGAGCGTGTCGCCATTGTAAGGACCATCCTGTCCGATGGCATTGAGCTTTCGCCATGCCCGCTGCTCCAGTCCATTCAGCTAACGCATCCCCGAACAGATTGCAAACCCTTCCGTCGCTGCCCTCTATGAAGATGCTCTTGTCTACGAGACAGGAACTGCCATCACATCTAGCGGTGCATTGACAGCATATTCGGGTGCAAAGACCGGTCGTTCGCCTTCAGATAAACGTATTGTGAAGGAAGAATCATCGGAAAAGGATATCTGGTGGGGACCAGTCAACAAGCCTATGACTCCCGAGGTACGTTATTCCGTCTTATTTCTGCTTACTCTTCTCGAGGATGTCGAGTAATCATTACGTGCTGTTGTTTTTTCCATCACACTTGTCTGCCCCTGCAGCGGCCCAGCACTAGCTCTAGGACCCCTTGCAGATGCATCAGTCAAGCTTTTCGGCAGTTTGCTGTGCAACGTCCTCGCCCTACATTCTCTCCCTGGTCACACAAATGTCTATTTCACAAAATTGAGGGATTTTCCTTCATTCTACAGCATTCTACAGCCATTATATGAGGGATTTTACCCTACACCTGTGTTGCAGCTCTCTTTGATTTTCGTGTTCCACCTCTGCTTCCTGCTCTCTCCGCATTCCCTACTTCATCACCCTCACGTGAAGTGACGTCACTCTTCAGTCCCACTTGACCCATTCACGCTAACCTGTTTTGTAGGTCTGGCGGATTAACCGCGAACGAGCTGTCGACTATCTCAACACTCGCAATCGCATCTACGTTATTGATGGTTTCGCTGGCTGGGACAAGAGATACCGTATCAGCGTCCGTGTGGTTTGTGCTCGTGCCTACCATGCTCTCTTCATGCGCAACATGCTCATCCGCCCCTCGCGAGAGGAGCTCGAGCACTTCCATCCCGACTATGTCATCTATAATGCCGGCTCATTCCCCGCCAATCGTTTCACCGAAGGCATGACCTCTGCTACCTCCGTCGCCATTAACTTCGCCGAGAAGGAGATGGTTATCCTCGGTACTGAGTATGCCGGTGAAATGAAGAAGGGTGTCTTCACCATTCTTTTCTATGAGATGCCCGTCAAGCACAATGTTTTGACTCTTCACTCCTCCGCCAACGAGGGTCCGAATGGCGATGTCACTGTGTTCTTCGGTCTATCAGGAACCGGCAAGACGACTTTGTCCGCCGATCCTAAGCGTGCTCTGATTGGTGATGATGAGCACTGCTGGACCGACCGTGGTATCTTCAATATCGAGGGAGGCGTAAGTGACAACTTTTTGGAGAAGTTACTGTCATTGCCCCGGATTTATATTAATTGGCTCATTATAGTGCTATGCCAAGTGCATTGGCCTCTCTGCCGAAAAGGAGCCTGATATTTTCAATGCTATCCGCTTTGGATCCGTTCTTGAGAACGTTGTCTTCGACCCTGTCACCCGTGTGGTGGATTATGACGACTCCACCCTCACCGAGAACACTCGCTGGTAAGCATTCTATGACTTGACACCCCATTCCAAGCGACATCAAGCTCACGAAACTCGCAGTGCCTATCCCATTGAATACATTGACAACGCAAAGATTCCTTGCATGTCCGACAAGCACCCCTCGAACATCATTCTCCTCACCTGCGACGCCCGTGGCGTGCTGCCTCCGATCTCCAAGCTCACGACCGAGCAGACCATGTTCCACTTCATCTCCGGTTACACTTCGAAGATGGCTGGTACCGAGGACGGCGTGACCGAGCCCCAGGCCACCTTCTCCTCTTGCTTCGCCCAGCCCTTCCTGGCCCTGCACCCCATGCGCTATGCCAAAATGCTGGCCGACAAGATCGCCGAGCACAAGGCCAACGCCTGGCTGCTCAACACTGGCTGGATCGGCGCTGGCGCCACCACCGGTGGTAAGCGCTGCCCGCTGAAGTACACCCGTGCCATCCTCGACGCCATCCACAGCGGCGAGCTCGCCAAGGCCGAGTACGAGACCTACGATGTCTTCAACCTTCACGTCCCCAAGTCTTGCCCCGGTGTGCCGAGCGAGCTTCTGAACCCTAAGAACAGCTGGACTGCTACGACCAGCTTCAAGGACGAAGTCAACAAGCTCGCCAAGTTGTTCAATGAGAATTTCCAGAAGTACGCCGATGAGGCGACTAAGGAAGTCATTGCTGCCGGCCCAGTCGTCCAGGAGTAGATATCGGGGGAAAACCGAGAAGTTAGTGTTATTTTGCTTTTTTTGGTTTCCATTCTTAATAGTATTGATTCCCAATATCTCTTGCTATATTATCCATTGCATGGCGCGCTGTGTCTTTGGCTCTTTTTGTTTTCGGGTCACTATGTTTGGATTGGTACCCTTGCCGGGTCTCAGCTTGCACGGGGCAAGCTGAAGGAAATACTACAACGTTATCACCCTTTGTTTGTTCTTGTCCATTTACATGGCTCTTTGAGAGGGGGAGCGACTCTGAAAACCGTTGAGTGTGGAAAGGAACGTCTCGGTTGCATTTGATGTCACCTCATCTGTCCATGTTGGTCAAATGAGAAAAGCAACGGATTCAAATCATGATGCTGTCTCAAGTTGAGTAGGAAGATATAGTAGCATTTACAAATCAATAGCTGGTTATGTATAATTAACAGCAATCCCGTCCATCATAGGGACCTCCTCAAGAGTCTACCACCGGCACGACAGTGTCATGAACTCAAGGCCATCTTCTTTGACGTGTTCTCGTCACTACTCCACATCCTGCATGACCCCCAGTTTTGACGCCAAATATAACATTTGAAGTTCAATCAAGACCCTCTGTCCACTCCCCTGTCATTTCTAGCCTTGCTATTTGTCATTCTAGCTATGCAGTGTCTAGTCACTAATAATTTTCATGTGGCAGCACAATCTCTGCACAATGCAGTGCCTGGTGCTTCTGATTTATGCCATCAATCACGTCCATGGGCCGGCCTGGCCCTTGCTCAGCACCAACCCTGCATATTGCCATGTCGATTGCATGTTCTGTTGATCCGGAACATCTGAACGTGGATGTGATCGAGGCGGAAGAGCAACGGAGATGCTGGCTCTACAAATTCCGTTTGTACAATCTCGCCTTTGATGTCTGTCGTCTCTCTTCGTCAGCGCCGCTCCCGCATCGGGAGACCACGATGCAGCTGGATGAACGGGTCATGGAGGAGCAAAGGAGCCACATGTCCCGTTTCGCCGATATCACAGCGCTGCCTCTGGATCATGTTGCCCAATTCTACATGCTCAGCAACTACACGAACCACCTCATTCTTCTCTTGTACCGACCATACCTCAGCGGTTCCCGCTCCCGGCGCATCCGAACTTCTTTCTAGATATATATATCCAGGAGAGCCGCGAACGATGTGAGCACGCCCGCCCTGGTGATCCTGTCCAACTTTGAGACCTTGCATTCCAATGCCGAGTTTAAACCGTACAATTGGTACGTCAACGGTCTGGGGTCGTTTTACGCCTTTCGGGCCATCACCACCATCCTCGTGATCCCGAGCAAGGGGGATGTTCCAAAAGAATCCCGAACGACGATGAGCAACGCCATTCACATCTGCATGCGTCGGTTCAAAGAGACCTCCGCCCGGAGTGTGATCTGCACCAGGGCCATTTCGATAATAGCTACTAGTATATATGTTGCTACCACTGTCGGAAGTCCACCTTTCATGCAGTCATGGATAAAACATTTGGCCACATCCTTGTCACTCTTTCAAGGGACAAAGAAGTTAGTATGATAGAACTAGTGGATGCTGGGCCTCGGAATTCCCAGCTTCCCCGGATTCTACTCCGCACTCCCCAGTCTTTCTCCACCCGGAAATGAAGGGAAATGGAGCTTGTATCACATCCTTGTCGAAGGGGAGGGTCAGTGTGTCCAGGTCAACTGTTCTGTATAAGGATTGCACCAGCAGATCTTTACGGTAGATACTTGACGCGCATTCTCGTAGCAGACTGTTCATTGTCGATCAACTCAAAATTTAGTTTCAATAATTTGCCTGACTTGAATAGAACTTGGAGATATGGCGGAGGTGTCTTCGCATCTTGTACACAAGAGGATCCAGAAGGAAAACCACAGTAAAATGTAAATGTTAAGCCTTTATAGCTCTCAGTCTACTGGACCTGAATCCACGAAAAGGGAATCCCATACTGTGGGACAATCCTCCCAACTGTCAGCCTGTCTCAGACGTAGGTCATTTCATGGAAACGACTATTGGGCACCGGAAGATGACAAATCTGATCGTGGAGTGTTATGGATGCTATTTACATACTTTTCACATGTGTGTAAACTCCGAATGCCAATCTCCGATTCCTCAGATATCAGTATGGAATGTTGGAGGTGACTGGGATGGAAATGCTCTCCACCGTGGGCCATAAACCCTCAGCATCAGAACTGGTATCAGTAGAACCACGTTGATCATCGCAAATGTAAGCCATCCATATTGAAATCCAATTTCATCGCCCAATGGAATCCTATATAGCCGTATCAAGTTAGTATCTCACAGAATAGATTGAAGCGAGGACATACGCGTAGAAGGAGACAAAGCAGGAAAATATTTGTCGAAACGTGTTGAGAAGCGTCGAGATCTCAGCGCTTTGCGGTTTGTAACACTATGAAGCCGTCAGTATACGAGTCTATCAGCAATAACTGAAGTGACAACTTACGTCAGTCGTGTAGGCATAAATCACCGTCGTCGCTACTTGCAAGCCAAGGCCTGCAATGCCCATGCCGAAAGCCGTGCCGACCCAACTAACCGTCTTGCTATGGGACAGACAGACTCCTTCAATGATGATCCCAATCGGGATAAGCAAGGCACCCCAGATGGCGTCCAAACGAGCTTCCGGCAACCGTTCGCCATCGTGGCTCCGAGCATATCGATTGGACATCCAGTCTGTCACCCATCCGGCATTGAATTCCCCGATCAAACACCCGATCAGAAGTGGAATACTGAGTAACAAGCCGGTTTGTGCGGTGTCAAAGTGGTAAAATTCTCCAAACAACTTTGCTCCGGTCAGGGCGAAGAGCACTGTGCCATAGCTAAAGCACGTCATGTAGAAGATAGAGGGAACGATGATGGCAATATATCTTAGCATCTCGAACGGCCTCGTGAAGTCTCGGAACTGCAACCGGCGGCCGGCAAGACGACTCCGTTTGAACAGCAAGAGATCGATGTACGAGTGCTCCTTGTACGCCCCGGTGGTGGAAACGTCCATACGGGAGTAGAGTGTCTCGGGGAGAGAGAAAACCGTGAGAACGAACGTTCCAAGTTGGATGTAACCAGGGATCAGGAAACAATCCCGCCAACCAAGGTATTGCGCAACGAAGCCGCCGATGAGTGGAGCCACCTAAGGTACGTCAGATCACATCCAGTATAGAATTGATAAGACTACTAATCATCGTACGTGTGGCCCGTTGGTCAGAAAGAAGGTGTAGATGCCCATGTACAGGCCGCGCTCATGCTGGAAGTATAGATCACAGATGGTCGCACCCCCGATGGCGACCGTTGAGCCGGCGGCGAAGCCGTTGAGTGCACGAGTGATCATAATACCTGCCCATGTATTGCAGTATCCGGCAATGATGTTGGTGACGGCGGCGACCAAGTTCCCAAGCAAGTATATAGGTCGACGACCGTAAATGTTCGCAAACGGGACGATGGCCAGCGGCCCAATGCCACCGAAGACGATATAGACCGTCAGTTCTATTGTGCAGAACGATCCGTCAGCGCAGCTTATTTGGCATCATCTCTGCATATCCTCGAAGACGCTCACCATAGCTTGCTTCAACAACGCTGATGTGGAAAGCTTTGCTCAGGGGCACAAATGCAGGATTGACGACCGCTGAACCCATTGGTCCCAGCATAGCTAGCCAACTGATCTGCAAAGTGACGAAGAGCTTGAGCCAGGGAGACCAGTTCTACACAGGTCAGCCTCATTCTTCTTTCCGGCCATCCCGTAGCAACATCGACGTACCAGAGGATCATCTTTGTGAGACGTCGGCTGGGGCACCAGGGGAAGCCCGCGTTTGTCCAGACGGACAGTTTGTTCACCAAGGCTTTTTGTCTGCTCCAGATGATTCATGCCATTTTTGGGGTTCTCTGCAGGCCTAGTGACCGCAGATAGTACCTCATGGTGAGAAACTTCAGATTTCTCCAGATCCATGGCGACACAGAAGAGCGGATTGCTGGCGACGCACAATCATCGACAGCATCAGGCCCCCCTGTTATATGTAGTGGAGATGAACCTTCAATGAGAACCCGTCAGCAACTTTAACCTTAGTCATAAGCTTTGAGTTATACTAGTACTGCGGGGAACTCATCCCCAGACTCTGTCAAAGGAAATAATGAAGACGGCAGATAACTGACACGTTGATACCGAGCTCTCGGTCTATTTTCTGGTCAGACTGACAGGATTCGCTTGCAAATAATTGGGGCCGCTTCCGGGGAGTTAAGACCCCTTTTGCGGCGGAGTTAAGACGCCTCTATGGGTCATGGGCACTTGCGTCCCCAAATCACGTCAAGTGCTTATGTCCCCGGAGGCAACAGGCAAGATAGATCCAAGAGGGCGATGGGTTCGAGTGATGCTATTGAACGGACGGTTCTTGATCTGGCAGCACTGATCGAGATGAAACTGCGCATCTCCCCACCCCAACAGGCTCATCCTTGACTTGCGAAACTTGTATGATACTGATTGATTGGCCAATGTGTTTCTGGGAATCACATAGTCTCGACCAATTGGGACAATCTTGTGGTAGGGGGCTCGTGTTGTCTCGACATGATGGGCGAGCCTTTAATGGAATAGAAATCTCCCACCCTCGAAAGCAAACGATCCCCTTGTCACTTCATTGTTGCCGCCAGATTTGCCTTCAAAATACGAGAACAACGCCATAATCATTATGATCGGAAAAATTGCCATCGAAGAATGCTGGACCATTCCAGAAGAGCTATCCAACAACGATCCTGGCAAGTTCGTCGCGAAAGGGACCGGCGATCGCCTCACGCGCGAATTGCTCGATATCCACGACATGCGACTGAAGCAAATGGATGAAAACGGCATCGACTTTATGGTACTCTCATTTAGCTCAGCCGGATGCCAGGGTATTGCCGACAAGGCAAAGGCGGAAGCACAAGCCCGCCTGGCGAACGACCGTCTCGAGGCAGAAGTCATGAAGAACCCAACCCGGTTTGCTGCCTTCGCCGCTCTCAGCATGCATGATCCTGCACAGGCTGCAGAAGAGCTTCGGCGTTGCATGACGGAGAAAAAAGGTTTTGTTGGCGCGTTGCTCAACGACTTTCAGAGCGCCGGCGAGGATGGAAATACCATGTTGTTCTATGATCAACCGGAATACGACGTCTTCTGGAAAGCATGCAACGATCTGAACGCTCCTGTCTACCTTCATCCCCGCATCTCCAACAAGCTTATTCATAAGCAGATGTGGGAAGGCCGCCCATGGTTGGATTTCTCGGCCTTGGGATATGCGGATCGGTTGAACATGCATATTCTGGGAATCGTCACCAATGGTGTACTGGATCGCTTCCCTAACGTAAAGCTGATCTTCGGGCACATGGGCGAGCACATGTTAGTCTCTCATAGAGAATAGTCGAGTTTTCACTGACGGAATGCAGTCCCTATGACATCTATCGCATCGATCATAAGCTGGATCGCGCGCGGTTCCCTAACATGCCAATGCAAAAGAACAAGCTTGTCCGTGACTACTTTGGCGAGCAGCTGTTCATCACAACCTCTGGTCACTTCTCAACTCCCGCGTTGATGTGTGCAATGGGGGAGATTGGTGTCCAATCCATCATGTTCTCAATTGACTATCCTTTCGAAAGCATTCCCAATGCATGTGGTATGTGCACACCGGACTCCAATCTCCAATAACCTGGTTCTTTTCCTAACAGTTGCTGCAGCATGGTGGGATGAGCATGTCTCCATGTGCGTGAATCAGCATGACTACACCAACATGGGACGGAACAATGTCTTGAAAGTCCTTCCAAGATTGACCCAAGAGCCACACAACCTCAAGCAGATGACACCACGAGAGTGCCGAGTGGGAGGAATGGAGGAAGGCAGCGTGTGTTACGGTTTGTACAACAAATCGTGGAATAAGCGGGAAGTGAAGGTCGTGCCGCCGGAGCTACCAGTCGATAGACCTTCCTCAGACAATGTTAACTAATTGAGCTGTCTGCCGCAATCCTTTAGGATTTACGGAAGCGACATATTTCAAGCTGTAAAGTCGAGAAGCATATGATATGGGACTTGGATGGGCAAGAGCAGTTTGACAACATCTTTCATTTTGCTCTGTACACGCGAGATCGTGCGCTTGCACGCCACACTAGTACTACGACAATATTAGAAGAGCAAGAAAAGTAGAGAAATTCTATGTGCCTTCCGTGCGATATTCTGTATTAAAGTGTTATCCAGCAACATGATATATATAGGCCTGCCGGACTCAACTGCCGAACGATTGCGGGGATGAAATATGTGGGGTCGAAGCTCCCTTAGAGGCAAACAGTGCTCTATTCACCTTACAATCGATGAAAACTCCTGTTCGACTCCTTCTACCATCCCACTGGGTGCAAACGCAAGTAAAAGCACAGCCTCAGCGGTCAATGAACCTGACATGATGCCGAGGGAAGGAAGCCTGCTCAGAGACGCCAAAAACCCAGGCAAAAGACGCAGGAATCGAGTCCCAGTTTCCTGCTTCGGCTGCCGTATGCTGAAGACAAAGTGTGATGGAATCAAACCCGTCTGCTCAACATGCGCTCATAATGGACGAAATTGCGTGTATTCACAGCAAGGTATATCGGGGGATGTGGGCAAGGCGGTTATTGTCCATCAGGAGTAAGTACAACAAGGCAATCGAAGAATCAAGCTGAGAGACCACAGTTATTTGCAAGCACTTGAACAACGAATCGAAGCTCTTGAGAGAAATTCTACAACATGCTCGGCTAAAGCCACACGGCAGCGACCCTCAAGCATCAGTGGTCAGACACACTTGTCAGCATCGCCAGCAGGGATTCCATCATCTGTGGTGGCGGATGCAAATGTGTCCATGGGTGGAGTATCGTTTACGCAGCTGATATTGAATGCCCTCCATGGACATGAGAATGTCAAGGCACAGTCAATGGTCAACGACAAGGACGTAAGAGATAAGCAATCTCATCTTACCGAAGAAGATCTGTATACGTTGCCATCCAATGCTGCCGAGCTCCTGAACCAGTTTTTCACCTTCCGCCATGACCTTTCACCTGTGTTCCATGTCCCAACAGTCCGACCGTTATTTGACGCGGCGCTCTGTTGTGCCCCTGAGGAGCGACATTATCACCAGTCCACGTTTATTCTATTGAACATGATCTTGGCCATCTGCACCTCACACTGGTCGATCGATGTTGAAGCCAATCCTCATATGGCAAGAAGACATTATGACATAGCTATGGCTCTCATGCAGCCAAACCTTCTCCGGGATTGGAGCCTTGAGCATGTCCAAGCGCTATTACTAGGCGCCAGATATCTGCAAGGATCCAGCTCCGCGGATGAATGCTGGAATGTCCTCGGCCTTGCTATCCGGATCGCATATGGCTTGCAGCTACATAAAGACCCGCCCGAAACGGATACATATCCCCTAAGAGAAACCAAAAGACGAGTCTGGTATGCGGCATATACGCTCGATATGCTTCTGAGCATGATTTATGAGCGACCATCGGCTATTCGGTCTGCCGAATGCTCAGTCCAATTGCCAGAAGATCTAGATGATAGTTGCATTCAGAGCGATGCGCTACTGTACCCAATGCCGAAGCGGCCATCGTCTATGACATTCTCAATTGAGGTGGTCAAGCTATATCGGATCCTTGAATCTCTCAAGTCGAGAGCGAACGGAAATATGGACGATGCCAGGGAGATTGCAGGGTTTGTCTTTGCTCTCGATGAGGAGTACTGGAACTGGTATCGCGCATTGCCAGCACATCTGATCCTTGACTACAATGCCGTAAAGGAGCAGCCCTTGGTGCTGGCGCTCCGGGCCAATATGGTCCGGATCCTGATACACCGGCAGTCGCTGGTGGCAACCCTGCAAGGCCTTGTGAGACCCAAGCAGCCCGAAGACTCAATGGTCAGCAATGCCTTGCAGTATAGCCGCAAAATTTGCGTAACCGCCGCGATGGAAACGATTGACATTGTTGCATTGAGGCATGAACAGTCAAAGAAGGCGATGGGCCCTAGCTGGTTCAACCTCTACTATTGTAGGTTCGAGTTGCTCTTACACACATTTCGGGTTCTGACATTTCCCTAGTGTTCAATGCTGTACTTGTCCTGGTCTCCCATGTTGTTGACCCTGCATACTCCAATGACAAGGCAGCGCTGGCCAAGGTTGATATGGCACTACACATGATAAAGGCCATGTCCAACAACCATGCATTTGCCCAACGTGCGTATTCGTTCCTCCAGCAGGTGCTCGGCTACATGGATAAGTCGATTACAGTCTGGAGGGGAAAGGACGATTTACTTGCAGGAGATGTCATCGCCACGCAGCCGGCTGAAACCATGACACCACGAACCCAGGGAGATACAGAAGCAATCCCCGACTTAGATGCCCTGTTCGGGTTCACGCAAGATTTGACAGACAATCTGGAAACACATTTGGAAAATTTCGACAACCGAGGCGCGGCCACGTGGTCATGGTCGTTCAATGGGCAGCTGTTCACCTAATCGGTCTCTGGAGAATCATATGTACAGTATCGGCGTGATGATGTTCTTGTCTTGGTCCATGGGAACAGATCTCAGTGATTTCAACAGATACTGTGCATGATGTCTTAGCAGGCACATTCATCTACTTTATGCTTATTGGCGCCCTGCGAAATAATATTAACAGCTCGTGTGGGCGGTATCACCAAGGCGATGTGAACCGTGGGATGCTTCAACGCCAGACCTGAGTGTCAACAAGGACTGGTCGATTGACTGGATTCCTGCGCCACCAGGAGTCCGACCTAGGGGAGTAATGGATCCTGAAATGAATGCTAACCACATGAGGTAGTTCATATCGTCTATTTTCAGATTTCCACTTTTATTGGACAGTCAGAGCCGGACTTGATGACCAGGTAGTTTAGCTTCTCCGCAACCCCGCCTCGGATGAAATAAGCCCTGGATGCAATAATAGGGTATTTCAACAAACACACCCTAATAAATAGCCTTAGGCAGGGAGACTTAGCCGGGGAGATAGCAAAGAACATAAGAAGCCGACAGGATATAATCGGTTTTCCCAGGCCGGTACTTAGACAGAAAAGCATCAGCGTGGGGGAGGTAGTCAGGTCACTAAATATTTATCCCACGGCTGGACCATCAATAGACCTTATCGCGACTAGATCTGCAACTCTTATTGGCAAGATTAACTGTGTATCATCACTTCTCCCTACACTGTTCTCTTATGACTCATTACTGTGGCTTTTCTAAACGCGAGGAATGTTTCACATCGCCATCATTGGTGGTGGCATCGGCGGCCTCTTTGCTGCTCTAGCCATTCACCACCACTGCCAATCGGAGGACATACAGATTGACGTCTACGAACAGGCGGCCCAATACAAGGAGATCGGCGCAGGGGTGGGCATCGGCCCTAATGCGGCCAGACTGATCGAAAAGATAGGTCTGATAGAGGAGGCAAGCAAAATTGCAGGCAAGCGAGACCACGTCTGGTTTTCCTTTCGTCGATATGACACCGGCGCCGAGGTGCTCGAGGTCCCTCTACCCGAAAAGGGGAAGATGCTGCAGTTGCCGATGCATCGGGCAGAATTCCTCGATGTGCTTGTGCAGGCGATACAACGCAGGGGAGCGGCAACTCTGCATACGAACAAGCAATGCCGGAAGCTCGAGGTGACTACCATCCGTCGTGCTGATGTTTGACGAAGGAATGCATCTTCTGATTTTAACTCTAGGATCGAGGTGACACGATGTTGGTGACATTTGCGGATGGAACGACAACGTCGGCCCATCTGGTGATTGGCGCCGATGGGATCCATTCCGTCGTACGCTCTCATTATGTCGTATGTTTCCTGTCCGTCGCAGGAGTTGCAAATAGGCTCTCCGCTAACCCTCGTCTCAGAATGATACTCCACAGTATGGCGGAATGGTAGTCTACCGGGGTCTATGTGCGATGTCCAAGATCCAGGACAAATGGCCACTGTCAACCTATGCAACGATATGGATGGCTCCCGGCAAGCACTTTCTCACTTTTCCAATCAGCAACAACCAGACGCTCAATGTTGTTCTCTTTGTCTCAACCCCTCTCGAGAAGTTGGGAGAGGTCAAAGAGAGCTGGACGCTTGCGGGCGACAAGGCGACCGTACATGAGGAGTTCAAGGACTTCGCTCCCACCGTCCAATCCGTCATCGAGCACATGGATACAAACCCACTAAAGTGGATACTCTTTGATCGAGAACCCATTGAGCAGTGGAGTTTTTCAGGAGGCAAAGTGGCTCTCCTGGGAGATGCGGCTCATTCGATGTGTCCTCACCAAGGTTTGTGAAACGATAGCATCCCAGTTTAGTCTTGTATTGTTGACGCACTTCTGTGGTTTCTCTTTTCTTCTCTCTGAAAGGGTCTGCTAACTGTTGTTTTTTCACTTAGGTGCCGGGGCCGGCCAAGCCATGGAAGATGGCTACATTATAGGTCGGGCTCTGCAAGACTATTTCCGTTCAGTTGGCACACCCCGCAAACACACCCTCCAGGATTGTTTACAGACATATCAATCTGTCAGGGCCCCCCGTGCTGAGAAGGCCCAGGTCACATCTCGACAAGCAGGCGATTTGTATGAGATGCGGGTCGAGGAAGTGGCTGGGTTGAGCTATGATGACGGTCTTCCGATTGTAAAAACCATGCTTGAAAATCGTATGAAATGGATCTGGACCGAGGATATTGACCAGGCATATGAGCAAGCCCGGGAACAGAGACATCTTCAGAGACTGTGAAGCGAGAAGCCTTCCTCAAGCTAAGACTACCAGTTTGGTCTTCATTGCTTCTGCATTCTTTTTCTTTCTACTTCTGTCACAGTCCATATACAGCTAGACTATGCTTCCCATTTCAGTATAAACTTCTCATTTGGTCAGACTCATCACAATCATATTCAGCTGGGAGCAGCAAAATGCATTGGGGGACTGGTAGCTCCACCCTTGTTAAAGCCCTTTCTTTACCTCCACAGAAAGTGGTAAAAGAAAAAGGCTAGTCCCAATTTGATCTTGCTGATAGTTCCACATAGACTGGCTGAATTGTATATTGGATTTGACGCGGTGTTCGATAAAGGGGGAGGGGGGGGGGTTGGGGTTAGGGGATAAAAGGGATATTATGATTGGAACAGATAATGGGGCAGATAAAGCTTGCTTCAAAATAATATCATGACAGCGAGGGATAGAAACGTCCTGCAAGAGAAATAACATTTCTGACACGACGTTTCCTTGTGCATCTGGTCAAGTGATAGGACGGGGAAAGGACATAAAAACCTGCACCAACTAAGAGGTCGATGTCAGACCTCGTTCGGAAATACAAACCATCAACTGGGACTGGAGAAACAATCCATTGCGATTGACACTCTGCCATGGCCGCGATGGATCGATAAGGACAATCTCATACCGGCGGAAGATCTTTTTCAACCAGATCACAATTAGCAGGCCCGGCACCAAAGCTTATGAAGTTATTGGCCGGTCTGTGTGCCATCAATGGACAGTAACTCACCTCAGCAATTGCCTTGGACACCTCTATCTGAGCCACCGGCTTCCCCAGGCAGGCATACCGCCCAGACCCGAAGACAAGATCGTGCGTGCGATTCATAGCCAGCAATTTCTCCTCGGTGGCCTCGAGCCACCGCTCCGGACGGAAAAGGTCTGCGTCTGCCCCGAAGACCGCCGGATTGCGATGAACACCCCAAGCGGAGTATCCGATTTGCGTTCCCTCGGGTACGAACTTACCGTCAAGGTGGTCACCCCCTGGGGGTACCACCTTCTGCATCAGCCCTACGACTGGAGGCCAGATGCGGAGGCCTTCCTTGACGCAAGCCTGGAGATAAGGCAGCTCCTTGGCCTCTTCATAGGTGATAATGGGAGTTGATAGCTGCCCACGTTGTTCGGCGTTGTCAAGTTCAGCCCGAAGCTTCATTAACGCTGCCGGATTCGTGATAAGGAAAAGAGTAGTTGTGCGGATAGTCGTTGCTGTGGTATCGGATCCAGCGAATCTGCCAACACGTCGTGAGTACTGGCAGCTTGACTTGAAGAAGTGGAAACTCACATTTGAAGAACGGACTCCTGCTCTGCTTCCTCCTGGCTTAACCCATGCGCAATAAACGACCCAAGCATATCGCGCCGGACTTTCTTATCCGGCCCAAACCGTTCAGCCACAATCCTCTTCGCCACCCTAACCAAATCATGTCAGCCTGTCTTCCCTCCAAAAAGCACCATGGATCAAATGAATAAGAGACCTGACCCCATCAACAACCCAGCTCCGGTCTTATCCTGCGGCGTGGGCATCGCTAGCTGACTAATGCCAGGGAGCCGTATGATTTTTTCGAGGGTGGGCAAGGTCGAAAACCACTCGAAGATCGGCAGCATGGACGTTTGGTTTGCAATATAGCCGTGCATGTCTTTATCTTGCTGGAGGAACCCCATAGGTTCACCGAACGCCACAGCCGCGATGATGTCTAGCGTGAGGAACTGACACAGGCGAGCGAAGTCGACAGGGCGGAAATTTTCTGGCGTCGAGGTATATCGGTCTCGAATGAGGCGAAAGAAGTCTACCAGCTGATCATCGATACTTTGTTCCAGGTGCTCGTTTTCTTTTCCGGAATACTAACAATTCCAGCAAACCAAGGTCAGCAAATGGCTAACGATGCCGATAAAAATCATATCATGAGATCACCAACCCCTGGAATCAACTTGTTGCGTAGTTCGATATGCCGCTGCTCATTCCGCTCGCAGAAGACATGGCTGATTTTGTGGCTAAAGGCGGTCGCGTTGTACCAGTCTGAACGGGTATACGGCGATCGTACACCGCTCATTTTGCGGATGATCTCTGCGTCGTCAGTGACGAGATCGTTAGGGCCGATGCGAGCAAGATGGCCTGTCGCAAGCGTTATTTCAGTCAAACATCTCCGGCTGGACTTTAAGGCACTATGTAGATGAAGAATAGAGGTAACCTGGATAATTAAGAATTATGTACATACCATATTTCTTGCAGACATCCGCAACATCCAAATGCATTCGGCCATGCAAAGTACTGCGCATCATCCACAGCTTCGAAATCGATGCCAGCCATGGTCCCCGGAAATGGCTCAGTCGCCGATAAGAGCGGATAGCTTTAAAGAGCCAGAGCCCCAGTATCAAGATGACGCTGGCCGTCCATAGTGATCGCAGGCTGTTCTCCATCGTCGTCTTCTCCAGAAAGGAGCTGGAAATTGAAGAAAAACGTACAGCAACTGATGAGTTGCATCAAATGCAGGTGGCAGCTGCTTAAAGCCAGCTGGGATGCCCCCGGGGGCAGCAGTCCGAACGACTGTGCGCTGTTAGTCCCATCGTGTCAATGGCTTAGTTCACTATTTTAGTTTTTTTCCGTCTTACCATCTTGGACATGTGTCAAATCATACTAATCAGTTCAGAGTTCAGACCGTGCATGTAAAGTGTCCCATGCAAAGCGCGGAGTTACTCCGTCCAGACAAATCAGAAGAGGGACAAGAACGTTGATTTCAATTCGTTGATGCCTTTGGGGGGGATCAAGACAAACTTCAGCAGCGAGACCTGAAGTTCTGCCATTAATTCACCCTGATAAGAGCGATGTAATTACTAACTGGTAAGTTTCGACCCCTGCTGGCCTGGAACCGCCTCCGCTGAAGTTCTTTTCTTGCCGCTCTTTTCCAGGACGCGGCTTATAATCACTCTCTGATAAACTTCTCCAGCCTTGGAAATGCAAACTCGCCCCCAGCCATCTGACATCGCACGGCCCGTTTCATTATTGTCAGTCATCGCCTACCCGTCATTCTCTCAAAATCGATCGAAGCTTGTCACATTGTTGATATCTCCTGGTGGCGGTTGAGCTGATAATAAATAACCTTGTCATCATGGTGTCAGACCAGGAGGACATGCAGCTCATCGAAGCAGAGGTGGAAGTGAGTCGATCCTCGGGCCCTCCTCGCACTCTGGAGAACACGTAATTCTTCTTCCCGCAGCCTGCCGTCCAAAAAGATGGATCTTCTAATCTGCTCTGCCAACATCGCATGTAGGACGATGCGGATTCGACCCTGGGAACGGATATGTATGCTATTTTTTTTCTGAACTTGTCTGCCTCCGAAATCCAGTTCCATGCAGAGACTAATTGATCCGCAGAGCCAGTGAAACCGAATCGCTGAATAGCTTGGTTCTCAAGTTTGAGTATGAAAATGGAAGGTCAGTCCCATTTTACTTTACTGGTTTCCTGGTATTGTCTGTTCTCTAGCAAGAGCTTCCGTGAAACTCACCGTGGTGCAGGAGATATCACTCATATCAGTCTGGCCGTAAGCAGGGATTTGTCCCTTTCTTTATATCGTTTTGACTGACGGAGTCATAGACTATGCCTTCCCCAACGACGAGGTATGCTGTCAAGGTTCCCTGGGAATGTGTACATTCATTATTATACTTCCAACAGGCTGAACTCGACCGAATGGACTTTGAACACCACATCTTCAAGCTCCTCCTGGATGGCGAACTGCACCTGGCCCCACTGAGTAACCCGCAACGAATTCTCGATCTCGGCACGGGAACAGGCATCTGGGCCATCGAGATGGCGGACAAGTACCCATCTGCTTCAGTGATCGGCACGGACCTCTCTCCGGTGCAACCAACTTTGTAAGCCGGACCTGGTGTGGAAATGAATACCAAGGGCAGAGAACCACGAAATTCTAATGAATGATACCACTAGTGTACCGCCGAATATGGAGTTCCAAATCGATGATTTTGAGCAAGAATGGACATTTCGTCCCGAGTCCTTCGATATGATCCATTCCCGATTGCTGCTTGCCAGTGTATCCGACTATCCTAGACTCTTTCGCCAGGCATTAAGGTATCCTAGTTCTAGTTGATGTGTC
This sequence comes from Evansstolkia leycettana, assembly GCA_000787455.1. Classification (NCBI taxonomy): domain Eukaryota; kingdom Fungi; phylum Ascomycota; class Eurotiomycetes; order Eurotiales; family Aspergillaceae; genus Evansstolkia; species Evansstolkia leycettana. The sequence goes on along the minus strand of JSYV01000061.1, from coordinate 42,286 downwards.
CTATTATGAATCCCCAACACGCAGAGCTGTCAGAAAAACTAACCATTTGATCTTTTCGCTTCACCAGAGCCCTCAAACCAGGCGGATACATGGAAATGCACGATGTCGATCCGGGTTTCTATTCGGATGACAACTCAATCCCAGAAGGCAGTAGCGCCGTGCAGTGGTCGAATTTATTCTTCGAAGCTTGTGAGAAAATCGGACATGCCATTCCAGCTCCAGCCGAGTACAAGACCATGATGCAGGAGGCTGGGTTTGTTGATGTGCAGCTGAAAGTGCTAAAGCGGCCGTCGAATGTATGGCCCAAGGATAAAGGAATGAAACGCATCGGCCTGGTCAGTTGTTCTTGAATTCAATCTATGTACGGCTCACTGAGATTTCTTATAGTATACTCTCACCAACCATTTGAGTGGGTTACATGCATTCACTATCGGCCCTTTTACGCGTATTCTAGGCTGGACACCGGCGGAAGTGGAGGTTCTACTGGCTCAATGCCGCAAAGAATGGCGGGATACGTCGATTCATGGGTATCAGAAAGTGTATGATACCTCCGTCTTTCCGTCTTGTTGTCAGGTTTACTGATCTCTGAAAGCGTATTCGTCTACGGCCGGAAGCCCGAGACATCATCTTGACTTGGTCTCCAACTTCATTTCCTTCTCTTCGGACTTTGCTTTCTTCGTCAACCACAGATATTGATGGCTATAGGGTAACCTTTTTGGCTTTCCGATTCCCTGAGTGCACAAAAGGTTACTGATTTGGAATATCTCTTACTTTGATTCCTCCTATCAAAAAAAGCATGAACAACAACGTGTGTTTGCCCAGTCAGCCAGGACTAATTGGGAGCAACCATGAGAAGCTTTCCCCACAGAATGTGCTCCACACCGTATCCACCACAAGCTGTTTCTTTGCACGCCGATTTTGTTCTATTCCGATTTTGAAGATAGCAGACGCGACCATGGCGCCTTGTCTCTCCCCTTGAAATCTGCATCATCCGCTTGTTGCCCCAATAGATGGCCTTCCCGTGGCCGTGCGGAGGAAATGCCCGGCACCCGCGTACGTTGCTTCCATTGCAGTGGTCATACCGGCAGCTCGGCTGAAAAAATTCAATAAGATCTCCGGGTACCAAGACCTCTACCAGTGAGGGCCGATCTTGTAGTGGCCGTGATAGCAGCGAGGAAGACGACGATCCTGTTGATGAAGACTTCTCTAATGATAAGACCACCGCTGAAGTCTCTAGTAGTGAGGAACAGCAGCGTCCGAGGGAATCGCGCAGATGCGCAGCCACATTGGTGAAGGATGCGAATAATATACTAAGTCATGTCTGCGACTTGTTCTGGGCATGCCTCGACTCCTGCCTCGTCGTTAGCTCGGTATCACCCCCTGGTGATAGTTCCATGAGACCATCAGGTGCAACGGTTTCTCAAGCTCCATAGTTGGCAAGCAAAGACAGACAATCTGTCATGCGTGCGAAATCGCGGAACAGTCTCCAAACCGAAAAGTGGCATCGCTCCAGGTTTACTATTCCAAGCTCAGGGCGCACACCACCGCCAACCTGAGAAAGAAACGGAGACGCCTGAGGAAGTACAATCGAGACACAATAGACATGGGATCTCTGTGCTAAGCCACGAATCAAGTTTAAATGATTTCATCGGAAATACTAATTGCGCTTGCTCTCAACGAATTCGGTGTTGGCCTACAGATTTAATTTACGCAGCTCTGATCTATTGCAGATGCTTGAGAAGGTCAGACACTTCCAGCTCAGCAACAAGATGCAGGCACCATATGAATCTCTGACATGGTTCGCTTGAATTTTGACACTGATCGGTACTAGTACTATGGTGTATGGGGTATCCTATAGATGTCATTGAATGAGATGACTTCGTGTGTACAACGATACCCGGTCCCAAGACTCTATTTTAATACTACAAATCGATTCATATGATGGAATATGATGCGAGACAGCAAGGAGGCGATGAGACATTTCCCAATGCAGGAGGTGTCAAATCAGCACTAGAGAGAAATTTAACGTCTATAAGGCCATATGGATGTGGTTTGAATATGCGTAGTTCTGTAACCTACTCTGGTTTAGCGGTGTTGCAGGAAACCAGCCACTGTCCTATTACCTATTTAGGAAATAGATTGAGTTCTTCACATCAACTATAATGGCTGCGACTTGATTGAAGCCTGCTTATAAATTAGATTTAATGTACTCCGTAAGGTGAGGCTTGATTTTCTTATTCTTAGATCACTAACCTTGAGCATCACATAGCGCAGTGCCACACTGTTCGGGGATGTTCCTTTTCGGTCGGCCACTTTCTCCAACGCACGGAAAGCCTTCTCGAAAACCTCATCCGCAGCGGTTCCAAGGCCCTCACCTTTAAAGACACGACCGCCTGGTTCGTTGCGTTGAGTGGAAGATTTAAATTTTACACCACCCATAGCACCCAGATGGTGATTCCCATCTCCCCGCTTTACACATCGGCACGACTTCCCGCTCGATCTCCCTCTCGACCGCATTCCATCGACCCTCGTAGACGACGAATGTGGCCAGCCCATGCGCGCGGGCGTACTCGCTGGCCTTGGTCACCGCCCAGGCTGGCCAATTCGAAACCCCGAGATAAAGGACTTTGCCGGCCCGTACGACGTCGTCAAGAGCCCGTATGAGGTCCGGGAGGGATTCAGTGCCCTCCCATGCGTGGACATAGAGGAGATCCACGTAGTCGGTGCGAAGCCGTTTCAAACTCGCCTCGAGCGACAGACGCAAGCTCTTCCGGTTGGTCCCACCGTAATTGGACAGGATACTGCCCTCGGGCTCCATCCCGGGTATCTTCCATGTATTGGAATACTTGGTGGCCACGACGAGCTGGTCGCGCACGTCGCGCACAGCCATCCATTCGCCCAACCACTCCTCACTTTCGCCGGCCATGTACATGTTGGCGGTGTCGATGAAGTTTCCGCCCACAGCATAGAAGTGGTCGAGGATGGAGAATGCGGTCTCTTTCGTGCATTCACCCATCAATGCCTTCCTGTCATACACGGGCCGGAGAGCTGTCAGTCAAGGCTCATGAAGACGTCACTCAGACTAGCTACGTAGATCTCACCAAGTCTCACCAAAGTTCATGGTGCCTAAACAGAGAGGGGAGACCATGATCGAGGCTGACGGGCTCAGGAGCCGGTGGTAGCCAAGTAAGCTCCTCGATTTCTGGAGAGGAAGAGACATGATTGACTTGGGTTGAGGAAGTTCTCAATTCAAGGATGTTTCGATTTAATTGTGTGGTGTAACCCACTGATTTGATTCTGCCAATTTCTCTTCAGTTGTAGACATGTGTATGGGGAATCATACTAGTATACTAATTGATGACCCCTTGGATCCATTCAGCCATTTCTCCTTCGAAGCACTCGAAATGCATAATCGAGCGCATTCCGTCCGAAGGCTTTGTTCAACTGTCGAAGTTGGAATGGCTTAACGAATCATCTCGGCGTGACGACGACAATAATGATAATGCCATGTACGGGTGCGGCCCAAAAGCGGCCGAAGGGACTCTTAGAATCGACTGAGTTCGTCCGCACCAGCGGACTCCTTTATTCTTCTAGCATATTTCGTATCAATTTCTTTTCATCTGCTCTCAACATTTCGGTCTCCTTCGGACCAAGATCCTCTCATTTATTATAGATAATATGTCAGATCCAGCAGTAGAGCAAAACGCGGTCCAGCCGCACGACGATCCCCGTGTTCGGAGGAAGATGCGCAAAGGCACTCGAAGCTGCACCGAATGTAAGTGATTATTGCTCCGTCATTCTGGCATTTGAAAGGCCGAGCTCAGGTCGCAAGGCATATTTAGTACTCATTTACTGTACTGGATAACCGTGTTCCTCCTGTCTTAGGCCGCCGTAGGAAGATTCGCTGTGTCTTTCCGCCCGACAGCTCTCGGGCGTGCGCGAGATGTCTCGCCTGCGGACTGCAATGTGTCGACCAGCGATATTCCGATGTCAAATCTGCAGCAAGGGACGAGAACAGAACCTTGCGGGAGCGAGTTGCTCGACTGGAGTCCCTTCTCGAGGTTGTCCGTGTAGAAAAGCAAGATGACCGACCGAGTTTGCAATCCAGTCACTCCTCAGAGATCGGCGATGCGTCAGATGATGATGAGGAGCTAATCTCGAAACATGATGCACGGATACCGTTTCTCTCCGTTCTTGACAGTGGAGTAAGGAAGTCCTATTTACTTGGCTATTCTTGAGGAATAGAATTACCGTGCGATGATGCCTTTCGGGTCCCATTCTAAATCACACTGACTTCTCCAACTGTCATGCCAACAGTACAGCGATGATAGGAAACAGTTCAAGTCGAATCTGCATCTTCCTACAGTCAATACGTCAGACTTGCCTCCATCCGGCGCTTCCAGTGTCAAGCGACTCAGAAGACAACAGCATCATGCAAACCCTAAGGACAACAAATGCAAACGAGTCTGTGAAAGGTTTGGATCTGTGTTGCCACCTTATGAGGAGGTATTAAGCATCTTTGCAGAGTGAGGTTCGTGGTGGAGCCACTGGAGACGGAAGACCTTTGGCAACACCCAGCCGATTGAACTGCTCTGCCAATTCGCCGCTCGCGTCTATTGCAGTGACCACAGTCCCGAAGAATTGGGCCTCCTTGTGGCTGCTTACGGACGTAGCGTTGAAAAACATCATGGTCACTACCTCTCCATGGTCGAAGAGCTCATCATCTCGGATAATGAATATGCGGCGAGCATCAAAGGGATGGAGTGCGTAGTGTTACAAGGCAAATCTTACCTCGACTTGGGCCAACCACGACGGGCCTGGCTTACGTATCGCCGTGGACTTGCCCTGGCTCAGCTCACGGTGAGCCCCCTTCACCACCTCCCCGTGAGATCGAGTGGCTAAACGGTCTCTTAGAACTTGCACCGCAACCATACTCTCTCAGCTGAACGTGAATGTATCTGGTGGGCCATATACCAAGGAGATCGGTCTGTGAGCATGCTCCTGGGGCTCCCATACGGTGTCAGCGATTCACACTGTGATCTCGACTCCAAACTTAGTACAGGGGAGCACTCAACGCTGGCGCAGGCATTGGTGATTCGATGCGGAATAGCGGCCGGTCAAATAATCGACAGAAATCAGGCAGTTAAAGAACTTGGTTGGCCTGTTACTATCTGGATTGAAGAGGAAATGGAATCGATTGCTGCATTGATGCCGTCCAACTGGTGGACGGTCTCAACAGACGCGGACCTTGACGTGGATGAGATTCGGCAGCGGCTTCTGATCCAGGTGTATTTCTTCCAAGTAAAGATGCATCTGCACCTCCCGTTCATGCTGAAGCCCTGGTCAAGCATTCGTTACGAGTACAGTCGGACAACGTGCGTTCAAGCGGCTCGAGAAATTGTGAAACGATACCATATTTTGCGCTCGGGGATTGATGGAGAGGATCTGTTTGATTGCAAAGTGAATGACTTCATCGGATTCATGGCCTCGGTCATCCTTCTAATAGGACTCGTCCGTCACAGCCAAGCGGCAGATCTGGGCGGGACGCTTCGAGACAGGGAAGAAGAATGGCGTCTCATTCAGACATCCAAATCCATCTTCCAGAATCTGGCGACTGAAAGACGGTGCAAGCTCGCTTTCCAGTGCCACGGTGCCTTAGACACCCTGATGACTGCAGCAGAGAAGAATTGCGGCAGACCAGTCCAGGTTTTCATCCTGTACTTTGGCACCATATCAGTGATGCCTGGAGCAATGCAAACGTGCCCCACTGGGTCGCCAACAACTACCAACGACGATACTATCTTATCCGCCGTTTGGGAGTACTCTGCCCAAGGTATCAACCACGGAATAATGACGGCTTCTGTGACCGAGAACCTATCAATAGCGGATAACAATAACCTTCCTCAATGGGAGTCCGGTCTCGACGAGTTGCCGTCGCCGTCTGCATGGTGGAGTAGTGCTGCTCCAACAATGATCGATCTCGACGGGGACTGGAGGTTCTTTCTGCAGGCGCCTGGAATCATCGCAGAATAGATAGACATTTGATGAGCCCAGAGGGGTAACTCATAAGAGAGGCCGAGACCTTTTCTTACTCCTTTGGGTCAGGGATCAGGGGATTGTGCAGTTGTGAGGGTCTGGAGCCAAATCGCAAGAACCCCAGATGGGTGTCCCTCGGGTTGTCTTCAGAAAAAAAAAGAATATTACTTCAAGAAGTCGCAAGCCTGGACGATACCTACGCCGTGGGAAAATAGGTAAGTTAGCTGATGGTTTGATCATTCCCTATGCCGGGTTCAAGGACTTGGAAAGACAGCACTCAGCACGACACTAATCCATCTATCTAATACGGGCGCTAAAGCTGCGTTGCATACCTTCCTGGTCATCGATTCTGCAGCACTCAACAACAATTCTTCCCAACATCAGAGTTGTTCTGTTTATGGTTGCAGATTTGAGTTTTTGCAGAGATCAATATTCGATAGGGCAGGACCTGAAGATGGCAGGAGGTGGCATTCAACATTGAGTAATATTAATATAGCCTATACTGGCCATGTGCTTCAGCAAAAAACAAAAAAATCACTCAGGATTCAGGACGCAACAAAACAACAGTGACAATGCTGAAATGAAGGTTGATAAGATAGTGAGATTAAGACGTCCCTGTCTCATATACAAGGACCTATCCTCGGTGAGTTACTGGTCTGTTCATACTCCATTATTCAGTGTCTCTAGTGATAAGTTATTATTTTCCACAAATTAAAAATAAGTCCATATCCTAACTAACACCCACAAACCAATGATGCACAACAGCAGCAGCAGACAGACACTCCCACACAACCTTCTTACTTGGCATCAATCATTGCTAAGAATCTGAATATAAGGGGTTCTATATCAATTCTGTGCGTGGGGATGATATTATCTGAAATGAAGATAGATAGTATCCAGAGTCCAGCATGGATAAGCAGACGAATGATTGAAAAGGTTGAAAAAGATTGAAGAGAAATGAATGCCACTCTTCCAATTTCCCTATGGATATGCCAAGGAGAAAAGTAGTACATACAGTATTGTAGTGTCTCCATCCATTACAATTTTCTTGGGGTGCTCTTCTTTTCAGGCGCGGAAAAGAATCCGGCAAGGGAACTGGTTTCAACGGCATCGAATATCGGGGAGGAAGCCACTCTTGACTACAATAGTGAGACCCTCATTGGCCCGAGGTACTGTGAGTGGGAATGGAAGTCTTGGAAGTAGATGGAGTACTCCGTACTGCGTAGTGGACGACGGACCAAATAGTTCTGAGTAGGATGTGGAGAAATCCCTAACAGCTGGTACTCCGTAGCAGTCCTTTATATGATGTTATTTGAAAATTTCAAGGACGCATCTATCTTCACTAATGGCAGGAATTGGAATCGTTTTACTCCATGTAACCCGCGGAGAATGTAGCCGAGCTAAGAATCCTATTGATATTGTGGAATGAACGATTTCCTCCAGGGCTGCATGATTATGGATTGTGTATGGAGTACATATCGGCAAGTGAGGCCTTGGATGATCCCGATTGGTAACTTTGAAGTCCACGGTCTAAAATCCAAATCGGCCCAACAATCGTTGCTTAGAACTGCGGGTTTAGTTCATCGTTACCGGAACAGATTCAAGCCATGCTGAATTAAGATTTTTCAAGGTCGATGAGCCTGAGCTGGATCCTTTTGTCATGAGGTACTCCGTAGCAAGTGCCGAATATCGCTCTTGGTATGATATGCCATCGGAGGAATCATTCCTAGTACTATTTCCTGCGGCACCATGACTGGGCGCACGTGGGGCCAATTGCAACTATTCTTGCCTTTGCGGCTTAGTCTGCGTATGCCGGTACATGTCGAGGATCAATGATATATCATTACCGTAGGATTCTACCGTGCATGAGTACTGCGGACTGTATACCGGTTGAACCGAGCCAATTCGGGAGCTGGGACGGCATTGAAGGCTGAAAGCCGCTTGATGGCACCGTGGACTGATTATCCTAGTGTATCAGTTGCTGGCCTATAAATCAATAGGGATAAAGGACGTCATATCCAGTCAAAAGGACAACACCGAAAAAGGGTAGCTTTCTGAGAGACGACTCCAGATCAGGCTGAGGTCCAGCGCCTGTTCTTTTTCATCTTGATGCATCACACATATGGCTAGAATCTAAGACGTATCACCGAGTACTGTAGCATCATAGTGCAAAGGCCACACTATGCACGCTCTCGCAAATCATCATGCCGGTCTCGGCGCTTGAATGATTCGGGACTGGGGAATGCATTGGCTGGGTCATATTGAACGGGGCGGGTTGAGTGCCAGTGATCAAAACTATAGGTTAGGGGCTTCCAGGTCCGTTGTTATGTATGCAGACTGAGTTTTTCCGTCCACTCTAGCATTCGCATGTATGGTCTCAAGGGCGATTCTGATATCAGGCGTAATGCTGTTGCAGGATCACTGTGGTAATCCACTCTCGGGTCCCGGGAGACGTGGACGCGGAAGAATCTTAACCAGAGGACCCGACGCGATCCCGCACTAATTACCAGAGGAGGACCACGATTCCTCATTGAAGACGGACAATATCGAATATCTCCATTGGGGGGGGATCCAGTCTTTGGGACTCTCCGGTGCCGTCCACTTTCCCGAACGCCGACCCTCAATTTCGCGGGGGTTAAAGCGGGATCGTAACTCTGGAGTATTATTGCGTTGCCAAAGGCGGAGACTCTGGTAGCGCCTATTCTTCTGCTCATTTCGCTTCACGAGTCGGCCTGGCCGTGATATCCTCGGGAAAGGTCGGACGGAAGGAGAGGCTTATTTCTCCGGTAACGTCCTTCTAGTCTGGTCGAGAGAATGCTGGAGAAATTATCGCAGTGGATGATGGAGATCAGTTCGTGACTCTTGCCATGTCATTGTTGTTGATCTGTTGAATGCTTCGTTGGGGGACAAGTCTGTCTGTCTGTGTCCAACGTGTTCTTCCATTGCTGGCGGGATGCGGGATGTATCGGGAGAGATGGGGCCGGGTTTCCGGCTGGTTCTCGTTGGGGCCCAAGGCATCCAGGCAAGACATGTGCTCGATCGCCCTAGACTCAAAGTGGTTTAGCTCGCAGTCCCACCTCCAGCGCTTTCTCCATGACGTGTGGGTGGGTCGGAGGGCAGTCGTCCGTCAGAGCTTCGAGTGTGAGAAGGATGAGTTGTGGATAGAGCATTGATTATAGAGACTGATGGGAGGATTGCATGGAATGTTCTACCAGCTGAAATCTCAAAGCAAGATGAGTGCAGTTGGGATGGATACATAAAATAATGTTCTGAACCCTGGCACCTGCGATACCCCGCATTTTCACCAAGCTGTTGAATAGCGCCCGGCGCCAATGCTGAATGCTGAGCTGTAGCTCCTAAAAAAGAACGATAGAAAGATCACAGGCAGTTCTTTCTGGTAAAGAATATAGATCCCATGTGCCTTCGTATGCGTTCCCGGTCGAGACACATCCCTTGCCATCGATCGCTGTTCTCAGGCAAGCCCCAGAGGTTTGACATGCAATGATGAAATACACTGTAATCCACTTGGCACTGGCTACTCGTTGTAGAACCCATCTCCACAGTCCATGTCCATCCATTCCAGCGAGAATCGCCAGAAAGATCTCCTGCTCCTCTCCATGTGCCGTCTGTGCTTTCCACTGGCAGCCCTGCCCCATTTTCTGGCCCCGCTGGCGGTTACTCGTCGGCTCGAGCAAGATCACCCTCCGGAGCTGGCCTTCGGGAATCCGCTACAGCAGGTCTATCCGCTGGCCGATAGATGACGAGATAATCAAAAAAGGCCCTGTCCCTCCTCATATGAATACTGAGGCTATCTACCAAGAGAATCATCGGAACTATAAACACGAGCCGTTCAGGACTGCATTGCTGCACTTGTCTCCCCGCAGACCAACTCCTCGTGCTTTTCCCCTCTCCTCAGCGCAACTTCTTCCATCCGCCTTCCGTCGTGTGATCTGGTACCAAACAGGATCTTCGAACTCTCCAGAGGCTGTTGGTCCTGTTTCAGCAGCACACACCTCGCAACTGCCCCTCTTTTGAACTCTCCTGCTCTTTTTCGTCTCCTTCCCCTCTTCCAAACTCTCTCCTGTCATCTCCTCATTCTCCTCATCGCTCTCCATCGTCCTGAGATCGCTGTGTTGACCGCGGCATCTTGTCCTGCTATTACTGTTGCCTCTCCGCATCGTCTTTTTGCCATTCCGGGTAACTGTAAGCGTCATCGTGACATTGCCGCTACTGTCACAAGCTTGAAGCACAGCTACTCCAAACATCTCCGCTCCGAATACGCCGTTCAGCTAGGTCAGTGGATGGTAACCCTCATTCTAGTGATCGCATTTGCTGTTCTCTATAGCCTGCCGGTTTACCTTTTAAAGGCAGTCAATTGGGAGACTGGCATAACAGAAGCTGACACTCGCTAACTCTGGCCGGCCACTACCAACAGATCAGTTTGGGAGCTAGCTTTCTGTCAGCACCATGGCGTCCAACTCGATCAAGGAAACCGCCAGCAATGCTGCTCAATCTGCCAAACAAGCGACCAAGACCGCCATGGAGAACCCCTCCAAGGCAACGGTGGACTTTTTGCACCATCCCTACATGCGCGCTGCTCTGCCATTCGTCAATGGAGGTCTGGCTGGAATGACGGCCACCGTTGTGGTCCAGCCCATTGACATGATCAAAGTGCGCTTGCAATTGGCAGGTGAGGGCGTGCGGACTGGTCCTCGTCCCTCGGCCTTTGGGGTGGCACGCGACATCATCGCCTCGGGAAAGGTTCTCGATCTCTACACGGGCTTGTCGGCTGGTCTGCTTCGCCAAGCCGTCTACACCACCGCGCGTCTGGGATTCTTCGACACGTTCATGGGAATACTCAACAAGCGAGCGGAATCCGACCACAGAAAGGTGACCTTCGCGGAGCGTGCTGCAGCGGGACTGACAGCTGGTGGTCTTGCTGCCATGATTGGAAACCCGGCGGATTTGGCCCTCATCCGTATGCAGTCGGATGGTCTGAAGCCTCCAGAGGCTCGCGCCAACTATCGCTCGGTCGTTGATGCTCTTCTCCGCATCACCAAATCCGAAGGAATCGGCGCTTTGTGGGCGGGTGGTCTGCCCACCGTTGTGCGAGCCATGGCGCTCAATTTTGGTCAATTGACCTTCTTCTCCGAATCCAAGGCGCAGCTGAAAGCCCACACCAACCTGTCTCCACAGAATCAGACTTTTGCTGCTTCCGCCATTGCCGGGTTCTTCGCCAGTTTCTTGTCGCTGCCGTTCGACTTCATCAAAACTCGCTTGCAGAAGCAGCAGCGAGACCCCAAGACAGGTCAGCTGCCATACAAGGGAGTGCTTGACTGCGCCCGCAAGGTTGTGCGTGATGAGGGCTGGTTGAGGTTCTATCGCGGTTTCGGAACTTACTACGTGCGGATCGCGCCTCATGCGTTAGTCTCCCCCCCACTTCTCCCCGTTGTCTTATACTTGAGCGCTAACCCCACACAGAATGGTGACTCTCATTGTCGCGGACTATCTCAACTTCCTCACCAAGTAAATCACTAGACCGATCGAATCCGCCAAAAAATAAATGTCACGACCTGTGTGCGGCACGACTGGTGGGATATCTCATTGTCGAAACATCGAAAATATTTCTCGGTCTGACCGCCACACAACGAATTGTTGACCCTCCTGGCGTCTGCATGAAACCTTCGCTATTATTGCAACAAACTGGCGTGCAGTGATACACTGCTTTCCTGCTTACTAGTATGCCTGCGCTGTCTTCGATGCTTTAGGACGCATATAGATTTTCATGATGCCCAGTCGTTGTTCGATGAAATCCGGCGAAAACAAAAAAGGGGATCGTCTCTCTGGTGGCCTATTCTACTATTCGCTGGGCCCTGTTCGACGCAGGTGTTGTGGAGTGCTCAGAGACAAGATCTCTTGAAGGTGTCGTCTCCAGTGGAGAACGGATCCCACAAAACTTGCAGTTCTGATATACTGTTGCTGGCGGATACCCTTCTTTGTGTTTGCCCCTCGGATATTTCTATATTAATGTGGGTTTTAGCGGCATGCCCAGGATGGGCTGAATATGTTTCGTTTCTCTCATTGTTTCTTGTTCTTCTGATTGTTTTTGTCCAGTCCAGGGGTCGTATCCCATCTGTCATTGCACAAGACCCCCCAAGCGTGTATTCATTCCTTGTTTGTGCTTGTTTGATTCATGATGAATGTCGCTGGACATGCAATACATATATACCCAGGGAAATGCAACAAAGCCCTTTGCGCAGCTTCAGATCTATATTTTTGTTCGATGAAATCCGGCGAAAACAAAAAAGGGGATCGATCTAACAAAGAGCCCCCGAAGAACGAAGCTTCAACAGAGATATTCAGTACATGAGGAGCTAGTGTCATGCTCGAAGAGGGTTGCTATTCCCCGTCATCGTCCTCCTCCATAGCCTCCGGAGCGGTGGTTCGACTGCGCGACATGGCCCTCTCCGTCTTAATCCTCACCTGCTCGTTCTCTCTTCTGCGCGCGCGCTGACGCGAGTCCTCCTCCACTAGTAGTTCCTCTCCATCGTCATCATCATCATCATCACTCGCAACAGTAATCCCACTCTTCCTTCCCCCCTTGGTGCGTCGCCTCCCCCCCGCATCAGCCGCATCCAACTCATCCTCCGCCTCGCGCTGGACCGCCGCCTCCGCCGCCCTCCTCACCCTCCGCAACAGCACGGGATCACTCCGCAAATCGTCCGCCGTCAACATCACAGAGCAGACGGGACACTGCACAGCCTTGACCCGGCGCTGGCGGTTGTTTCCAGGGACAGTCGTCGGACTCTGCATGATTATATCCATGATCGCTTGGCGCTCGAAACTGTGCGGGCATTTCGTGCTCGTCACGGGGTCCTTGAATGGGAGGAGGGTGATGGGGCAGTTGAGGGAGATGCGCTCGCGCTCGATGGCGATGTCGTCGTCGTTGTCGTTTGAGTGTGCCGGGAGGGCAGCGCGGCGGGCATTGCGGCGAGTAGTAGGTGCAGCGCTGCGGGAAGGTGGGGCGTTCGTGGCGGATGGGTCTTCGAGATGCGAGAACCACGTCGACGAGTGGGGGAGAGGAGGGATGTCGTCGCCGGGGTGTTTGGCGTCGTGGACGATGCGGTAGAAGCCAATGTAGGAGTTGTGGGTGGAGTATCTAGCATCAGTGTCCAGGTTAGCATTTTTTTTGAAGCATACACATGCCAGAGCCTCCCCCTTCCCCTGTCCACATACCTCTGCGTTAATGAGAGTCCCTCCCACCGCGCTTGACTCTCCTTGAGCTTCTCATTCAGCCGTTCAAGAGGTGGATGCTCGCGATATTGTTCCCTGGCTTCTCTCTCCGGCGTGGCTTCGTAGTTCGCATCATCATTATCATCATCTTCGTCAGCTTCCTCCTCACCGTCCTCTCTATCTTCCTGCCGTCTCCGTCTTCGCTGGTTCCGCTCCCTGCGAGTCTGCGCCATTCCTTCCTCCACCACCTCCCTCCCCAACTCCGTCACCGCAACAGTCAGACCCTCGACTTTTACCTCCGCATCGATGATCTGCCGCATCTGCTCTTCCAATTTCTCCGTCACGGCCTTGACCTGTTCCTCTGTCCGGGCTAACTGGTGTAATTCTTCGTCATTCTCTCCATCTCCGTCGTCGTCGCCGTCGCCGGCGTCATCGTCATTACCCTCAGATTCTATAATTATAACCATCAGAAAATCTGTACTAAAACCCCGCAATATGTATCTGCTGTGCTACATACCCTTCTTCTGTCTCTTCACCCTCTGCCTCTTCTGATACCTCACCCTCGCGTCCGTCAACCTTTCATTCACTTCACCGGCAGAATCGGTCAGTTTCTCCGCAGCGTGCGACAGATGCGTCTTCAGTTTGCTCAGGGAATGAGATTGCAGCAATGCAGTCAGAGCGCGCTGGCCGTCTGCGTTTAACGGGGCGGCGGGCGGTTGGTACTCGGGCAGAGGTGGGGGTCGTTCTCGGTGTGACGAGTGCGTGTCGTTCGCGCTGGAGTGTCTGTCACGGTCGCGGTCTCGGTCTCTATGCCGGCGGTGCTGGGAGGGGTCAGGTGTTGCGGAGGCCATGATTTTTGTGTTGTGTTGTCTTCGTGATGCGGTCGGTGAGTGAAGTGGAGGAGGGATTTTTTTTTCTGATTCGGGGCCGTAGGCTTATTTCGACATCGGGTATCGTAGCACAGGCATTGGAATATTGGGAATTAGATTAGTAGGTTCATAGATATGTCTGCGTTGCCTCCAGAAGCTGGTCGGTTTGATTGGACTTGACTTGGCATGGATGATGATAAGAGCAATTACTTCATGGCGGTTTATCGCAACACGCGACGCGCCTGCGTTAGTCCCTTTTGGGATATACCGTGTGGATGTTGATGCCTTAAGGTATCTACTGTAGAAACACCGAAGTAAAACCGAGGAATAGTTGTCTAGCATACATAGGAGTTCAGTTCCTCCATTTAATGTCTGACATTCAGGCTTCATAGTATATTGGCCGAAAACTCGTTGCTTTGATCAGCTGATCAAGTACTTTTGTAAATATACGGTGAGCTATCAGAATGGGATCGTGGTTTGGGAAGATCAGTTAGGAACAGGTTGAACATTGTGCCATGTCAGGGTGAATATCCTTGAATTATTATGCAGGTTACCTACCTTCATCACAAAATGACTTAGTGGCTTAAATGCCTGAGGAATCAAACGTACCCATATTGGAGTCTTAGAACTAATAGTACATGATTTTGGAATTATGTGTACATGATGAGGTTGCTATTGAAACAGCACCCTCTAGAGCCAAGGCTGTAGACTGAAAGCAAGCACCGATGGTCTTTTGACAGTAGTAAAGGATGTAATGAGACCGCAGTTGAAAAGGTTCACACTTTGTAGAAGCAGAATGCGTGATAGAAGCCTGGTATCGAACATCAGTCAAAGAACATTGCGCAAGAAGCATGCAAAACTTACTAGCTGCCTCTTTCTCCTCCTCAGTCATCATCAAAGCGCCAGTGCTTCTATCCCGGACTCCCATACGCTCACTGAGAGGGCCAAGCTCCCTGTCATCCTTCTCATCCTGCCAAATATCCAAGAACGGCTTGCGATATTGTAGCTCAAGGTTGTAGTCCTCGGTCAATCTAGACTAAAAGTCAGCCCGCGTTTTCAATACACCGGACAGAAAAAGGGACACTGACGCTCGGAACGCTTCCCAAGGGACTACGTATTCCGGGACCTCCTCCACTGCTTCCTCCATGAAGTAGCTATACTTCCATCCAAAAGGTGGACGAAAAACTCCATCTTCGGGTGTCTCGCCGTGAAATTTGACGCGATAGATGCTGTTTCCCCATTCAGGATACTTTTCCTCCTCCTCGATCTCACCATCTTCAGGGGCTTCCACGGCCTCCTTTTTTGAGGCCTCACGCTCCTTTCGCCGTTTGTGGAACTCGACTACCTTCGCGCTGATGACATCTGAATTGGGACATACACCCAGAAACCGGCCACCTTTCTTGAGACATCCCGCCACGTTGCGGAGCATCTGTCTCGTCTTTTCCTCGCTTTCAAAGGCATAGTGAATCGTAAACATCGAGGCCACCACGTCGAAGCCGCCGCCGCCCCAACGAGAGCTCATGACAGAGCCTCCGGGTCCGACATTTGGATCAATACCAACTTGTTGGATGATGCGGACGTCGCCCAGCCACTCTCCGAAACAATCCTTGGGACAAAATTCAGCGTGGAAGAGAGAGGTACGACCACCTCGGCCTCGTCCACCACGGCCTGATCGCATGGCATTGTAACGATCTTTAGCCTGCTCAATAGAGATTTCTGCGGGGTCGAGTCCAACATAGAGGTCCACCGGTTGCGGTGCTTGCTGCCATTTCCCCAAATCTCCTCCCTTCCCACATCCCAAGTCGACCACCAGAAGTCGTTTCTCTTCCATGGGAGGTGACCCAATCCCATTAGCCCACTCCTTGCTGCCATTGTGTCTCGAGAGAAACTCTTCGTCAGGAGAGAACTTCTGAATGATGGTACTCTTGACCCAGTTGTTGAAACTGCGCAGTCCCTTGATTTTGCTCTCAGTCTTCCGCCACTCTCTTCCGCGTTCCGGCACAGCATTGTAGTGTTGGCGAACTACATCAGCCACGCCACGCTCCCGTAGAGCCCGTTGAGCCTCAATCTCCTGAGCGCGCTCTCTCTCCTCCTGTCTCCGGCGTAATGTCTCGCGATCTACTATACCCATCCGAGCACCACCACCTGGTCGTTTCCTCTGACGCGTCTGTTCTTCTGGTGTAGGGGATCTCGGCCGTGGAAGAGGCGAGATGGACCCTTGACGGCCCCCGTCTCGACGGGAACCAGACTCCCCATCGTTAGCCGGACTCCGTGAGCGATCGCGTCGAGAGTAAGCAGATGGCGGTGTCCTGCCTCGTTTCCGGAGCTTTTGATGGCGTTCTTCCATACGCTTTCGGTTCGATATCGGGCGATCCTGGACAGGATTTTGTTTTTCTGCTGCAGGCTGCTCCTCTGTCAATTTCCTTTTCTTTTCACTGGGGGATCCGTTCCGTTGCGGCGACGCATTGTCATTCTTCGTCTCCTCTGCACTTCCAGCAGCTGGTCTAGGAGCTTCTGACTCGGCTG
The DNA here is from genome assembly GCA_000787455.1 of Evansstolkia leycettana. Lineage (NCBI taxonomy): Eukaryota > Fungi > Ascomycota > Eurotiomycetes > Eurotiales > Aspergillaceae > Evansstolkia > Evansstolkia leycettana. The sequence goes on along the minus strand of JSYV01000061.1, from coordinate 25,622 downwards.
AAGGGTCCATTTTCTGAGTCGTGGGCGGTCCCGCTTTCTGATTCTCGAGCGTGGCAGACACCGGGGATTTCGTCACCGAGTTTGAAGCTTCAATGGCAGCTGGCTCGGTAGTTGATCGAGGGTTAGGTTGATTTTGATCTGATGTTGGTATGTCGCGCGATGATGTGTGTGGGATCGAGTCGTTGAGAAGAGCTGTAGCTGAAGAACCTGACACTTCTTGTACAGCGTTCAAGTGGGGTTCATTGGTAGACTAGTAATGATAGTCAAATGAGAAAAAGTCAGTGAGGTGAAAATAAGGTCTAATTAGCACTTATGACGGCGAGATCGTGGATAACGTTGGCGCATTGACGGATCCACACTGAAGCATGGCCAAGAGGACCACGGTGACCAGCACCAGTACATTTTGATTAACAATCCATTGAAGTGAGAGATCGAACACGTACCGGAGTTTCGAGTGTTCGATGAACCCGCGCGTCACTTCCAGGCTGGTCCGCTTCTGACGCAGCAGTCGAAGGCTCCGCGGGGGCGCGTCGAAACTGCTCAGAGCGGGCCACATCGCGTTCCCCCGGGCGGTCCCAGATGTCCCGTGCGGGATCATACATGCCGACGGAGGCACGCCAGTCGTGCGCTGACTTCTCAACCATGACGGGGGATACGGAAGGGTTTTATTTCTTCGGATTGTTCGCACATGGTGATCTCTGGAGGGAAAATCTGGCAGCTCTGCAAGCGGGTTCTGCTTGTTGGCGTCTGTATCGAGCCTCAGGCCTATGATTCCCTGGTCAAGTCTAGCGCCTACCGTGGTTCGCCTTTCCGCATTCGGGACGATCAGCAGTTATTGCAGATGTATCATATATTGTATTTGAACTACGATCAGGGTATAGTTTAAGACTATTCTGCTATTCAGAAAGACCATCTCGGGTATAGAAGTCGAAGAAGTGGGATAGATGCAATATGCAACCCCTCCAAACGCCATGCTTCCAATGGACAATGCAATACAAGGATCAACCCAAGGATACCCAATATTGACGATGACAAGAAAGAGGAGAGCCATGAAAGCTTCAGACGTCACCGGACGATCGATTTCCTTTTCGGTGACTTTACATTCAACACCTGTCTCATTCGCCGAAGCTTGGCCCACCATTCCCTATCACGGGCTTTTTGGGCTTCCTCGTCCAGAACCGGCTCGTCAATAGATCTCGTTTCCATGTCGGTCTGCAGAGAGGCTATAGAGGCCGTAGACCTGGTACAGCGGCGATGCTTCACTCGAATAGCCTGCGCTAAAAGCTCCCAACCAGCGCGCAGTTCCTCATTCTTTTCCGATGTCTTGCCGGTACCACTCTGTGCTTGGCGATTGATCCATGGACAGTAATCCATGTGCTCATCGGCGACGTTAAGTGCATTGTAAACTGAAATGTCGCCGTTGTCCTTCGGCTTGTACATCCATAGACCTAATCGGCGAAAGCATGCACCGCATCCCGCCAGTCCGGCCGCCCCATCCGACACAGCATCCCAGCCGAAGAATGCTAGAGCAAAAGCAGCTCGATTGATGCTTGGGCTGGTCTTTGGTGGTGCTGTGGTTCCATTGTCTTGCTGCTCGCCAGGAGATGGACTGGCCTCTGCCTCTGCATTCTCAGCAGATTCCTGAAGCCCTCCTTCTGGTAACATTCTAATCATGTCATCCATATCAAAGTCCTTGGGAGTCTCGATGACGGTTTCAGACGGTAGCTTTTCTCCCATCTTGACAAGGTTCCGGTATCGCTTCTGGAAGTTGGAGATCGCGATATCAGGATTCGTTAATGGTAAACGGTGAATAGTGGCTAAAGAAAGAAAGCAAGTTAGCAACGAAAAGACCTTAAATAAGGATTTTATGCATACCATCGCAACCCTTGCTCCGCCACGGGCAGTTCTCTCCATGTCCTTCGGACAATAAACGAACATATTCCTGCACAAGCTTGTCGCCTAGGAACCCAATTAGTGACAAAATCGCAAGTAAGACAATTCTTGCAGTAAAGCACATACGAACTTCCTTCCTCTCCTGGATTTTCTCGCTATCATACCCATCAAGTTCATCAATCTCATCAGGCAACTTCACGACCACCGAGCCGCCACAACCTCCGACACACGTCACCTGCATCACATCCGTACAGGTCCAACCGCGCTTTGCCCAAGCAACCTCATTAATTGGTGCCGGCTTCGGCGACCATCTATCCACTCGGCGAAACGTCTCTAACCGCTCCAGAAACCGTTCACGGTCCCAGGGCACAAAGCTGGGTCGGCCTGCTGACGACACTCGAGAGGAAGATTTGCCAACTTTCAATATTGTGTTGCGAACAGCGGCGAGGTGATCCGATTCTTCGGTTCCGGCAGTCAAACGGACTTTCTTAACTGAGAGGTCTGTGATCGTCAGGGGACGATCCCGCGCCGTCATGGCTCCAGTGTCTTGCTTGGTTGTTGAAGCATCTGCAGTGAGAGGTTTCGAAAGTGACTCGAGGACACGATGGAATTTGCGCTTCTTCGTCTCCACAGCGTATGACATCGTGAACTCCGTCGTCGAAAGTTCTCCGCGATCAGTCAAGTGTGGTGACAATCGAGCTTGTGATGAAGCTCTGGTTGCTGGAGCTGCGGTGTTGATGGCGCTAAATCAACGATTGGCAGTCTTTGGGCGTCTAGACTGACGGCAATTGCTGCCTCAGGCACACAACATGCCCAGCACCGTCAAAACTCTTTTCAGTAGGCGGTGAGAGGTGTTAAGGGAGCCCACAAGGGGCTATGCTGATTGGTCCAAGCTTGGTTTGGCTCTCGGCCCTTCCTCTTCCGAGACTCCACCGAAATGAAGACGCATCTCTCCGGTACGAGGAAATCCCTCTTGATAGTACTTTCAGGGAGATCAGTGTCTCGCTGCTACCAATCGCCAGCATCATGGCTTCCTTCGGGAGCTCATTTCCCCTTTTCCGGAGCGTCGCGCCCCGTATCTCGAAGGAATTCTTCACCTGCCGTCAATGTCTACGGAATTCGAGCCATGGTTTCAATTCATTCAGCAGGCGATTTGTTTCGGTTCCATCTGCGCAGAGGACGAATAAGCCCAATGCGGCCATTTTGAATGTCAGAACAAAGAAGTTTTTTACCTCCAGCTTTAGATCCTCCTCTACAGCGACGGCTGCCAGCGCAGTCGAAGAGGGAGCCACCAAGGCCAAATCCAGCTTCCCGAAAGTGAGCGACAAGATCGTCGCCTACTGGCTATTAGGAAGTGCCGCCAGCGTCTTTGGTATCGTTGTGTTTGGTGGATTGACACGGTTAACTGAGTCAGGGTGCGTTACTTTAACTTCTTACTGCCGAGCAATGCTGACTTAAAGCGTACAGACTTAGCATTACAGAATGGCGTCCCGTCACCGGCTCCCTTCCTCCGATGAATGCGGAAGACTGGGAATCCGAGTTTGCAAAGTACCGTGCTTCTCCGGAGTTCCAGCTGCTGAACCCTCATATGACCCTGTCGGAGTTCAAATCGATTTACTACATGGAATGGATTCACCGACTCTGGGGCAGATTCGTAGGCCTGTCGTTTGTGATCCCGGCCATCTACTTCGTCGCTAAAAAGAAGGTTTCTAAGCCAATGTCGTTGCGTCTTGCTGGAATTGCGGGCTTGATTGGTTTCCAGGGATTTATTGGGTGGTGGATGGTCAAATCTGGATTGAAGGACGATCTGTTCGCACCTGGTAGTCACCCGCGAGTGAGCCAGTACCGCTTGACGGCGCATCTGGCAGCTGCATTCACCTGCTACGTTGCAATGCTCTGGAACGGTCTAGCTATCTTGAGGTCTCACAGACTCTTGGCGGATCCAGAGGCTGGAATCAAGATCTTGGACTCACTGCGCGATCCCAAGCTTAAGATCTTCCGCCGCTCCATTGCTGGCTTGGCGCTCTTGGTTTTCACCACTGCCATGTCTGGTGCTCTTGTCGCTGGGTTGGATGCTGGTCTCATCTACAATGAGTTCCCGTTCATGGGCAACGGTCTTGCACCACCAAAGTCGGAGCTTTTTGACGAACGGTATTCGCGAAAGGAGGACAAATCTGACCTCTGGTGGAGGAATATGTTTGAAAATCCTTCCCTGGTTCAGCTTGATCACCGCATTCTAGCTATGACCACGTTCACCAGCATTATGGCATTATGGGCCTATACTCGCAGACCTGCCATGAAGAGCTTGCTCCCAGCTGGCGCCAAGAAGGGCGTCCACGGCGTCGTTGCCTTTGCGTTCATGCAGGTTGGCCTTGGAATCTCGACCCTGCTCTACCTTGTCCCCACTCCTCTCGCCTCTGCTCATCAGGCAGGAAGTCTGTTCCTTCTGACATGGGTACTTGTTTTGGGAAGCCGTATTTGGCATCCTTCAAGGACGGCGAAGCTTTTGCAGATGGCTGCAAAGGCTCGCAGCCAACAGCTCTCCAGGGGAGCTGTTGGTGCTGCCAGCAAGCTTTGAATTAATCTCCTCTCATGTATTATTACGAGTCCGGTACGTGGCCGGACGTCAGGCATATGATGGCGTTTCTTTGGTTCGCATTATTGACAGATGTGGTTGTTATACGATCTCCATTCTCCGAACGATATTTCTCGACTCAATCAGTCTGTGTTAGTAGTACATATATGTGTCTAGACGATCTGATTTGAATATTCAGAAGGGAAAGCAAGCCCGGGTGTCTGTTCTGAACTACTTCGCATCTACAGGAAGCCTCATCCGAACACTTGCCGTTGCTCCTATCCCAGTCAACATATCCGTATTTCGATATTTGGCTACTCTTGAATGGATATCAGAACAATATGGCACGGAAAAGGGAATTGGCTTATACACAGTCACCTGATGCAACTGATTACAGTATCACTAGGCAGGTTAAGACTATGAACCAAAGCATTTTCGACTGCTTGATTTTGAACCACTAATGAGCTTGTCGATCTATTTGCAACAGATTCTCAACACGCAACTGCTGGAAGGACACCATAGTTCCTAAAACACAACCTAGCCTGCCTCGCTATGTTAACCACCTTGTTAAAAAGCATCACTAAGTTTGAGAGGCGGCAATAGAACCACATTGTGCATCGGAATCCTCGTTGGACATGTGCTCTGCGGCTTGCAAAAGAAACCAAAGACTCATTTTCTCGGAACGTGTGGACCTCTTCACTGGTGGATGATAACCTCCAGTGATATTTAGCTTGTCTCTGTGCGAGCGATCCTCTTGACGCGGCAATTTATGTCCTCTAGACTCTGCGTTCGCAACCTCCGCGTATCCAGACTGAATTGACATCTGCTGATGACCAGGCTGGAGCTGATCTGTTCTGTAACCGGCTTCCCCTAGCACGGCTCGAGATTCAACAGTCAGAGAGATCAGCGCGTGTGCAGCGTCGAGATCGGTGTCAGACGTATTTTCGGAGCTGTTATTGTTACTATGATCAGCAATTTCAGAAGCGCTTCCGGAGTCGTCACTAGTATCGCTGCTGGGAATGGCAGAAGCGTCCCGATCCCGGTCAGAGTGTGCTTTCCTAGCACGGGCCTTGCTTCTGGTCATCCCTGAAGGCTCACTGTCGTGTTTCGCGCCCTTGGCTCGCGTCTTCATCTGATGTTTTGGTCTGTTCTCTTTCTGCTGCTTCTGCACCTGAGTCTCCTTGCGAGGACGACCTTTGGCCTTTGGCTGACTGTTGCGTGCGGTGTCTTCTTCGCTGCGGTTTTCAGCGCCCCCTTCTGCCGTCGATTGAGCCTCTCGCCGAGTCGCTGAACGCATGCTGCGCTCTGCATCGGACTCAGCATGGGTCTCAGCGTCAACAAGGAAAAACGGACGGGTGCTGAGCGGCAAGCCACGAGGAACATGTGGGAGCAGATCAGGCATATTCTTCACTACTCCCCTTTGCTCCAGTTTCCATCCTTTGACAGTCACGCATGATTCACATGTATGCCGTGCACAGTCGATGCACCGGACCGTGGATGAGCGATTTCGCTGGCCACAGTCGTCGCATGTCGCAGTACGCGCATGTGTGGGTAGGAACCGAACACAGGTCTTATGTGATGCTGCGGAGTAGATCATTGGCTGCAGGCTCCTGGAACTCATCTCTGGCCCTGCAGAAGTAGTATAGAACGGTCTAACGAAGATCTGGATATACCTGCTGCGCAATATGACAGGTTTCACGGTTCAATGTGCACCCTACCGGACAGTATGCCGGTAGTCTATTGAAGTTAGGATCCTGCTCTTTAATAGTGTGGCTCTTCGAAAGTACCAACCTGTTGATTTGCAGACTCTAGCCTGCACTGATAAGTAGAGACAGCGAGAAGAAGGTTTTGGGGAGAAGCTAATGGGAGGAGCTTTCTTATATCGTACAGAAAGGGAAGAGGCCTGAACTGCATTGTTGCTTTGTTCCAGGGCGAACAATGGGCCTGTACAATAGACTTACCAGCTGAGATTACTTACAGCACAAAGACACAATGAGTTCTACTGATACCATGGCTTATGATGTGTCCGTAGTTTGAACGAAGCTGTGAGGTGGTTCTCACTGCAGACTTTCAGGCGAAGAGGGAAGAGTACAGCTCGAGAAGTGAACAAGAGAGCTCTGAGTGGAAGAATAATGGGAGATAAAACGTGGAGAAGATATTGCTATACGGCTGACAACTTGCAGTCTCAGAAATAGCAAAATAAGACAGAGAGATCAACGTGATGATGTTGGAAGCTACCAGACTGTGTGTCCCTCTGACAGAGTGTGGACTATCGCATTCAAGACACAGTATTCTTAAAAGCCAGCGCTGGTCCTCTTGTTCCTTTCCATTGATGACTGTGGCTTTCTTTATCAATATCATAGAGAGAAGCTGCCAGATCGTTGCGTCTTTATTCTGAATTGAACCCCTAATCCGAACCTTTCTTGTATCATCTCTGCTCTCTCGTCTACGCTTGAATAAAGGAATGCATTTCCTGGTCCAGAATAGCTATCTCTATCAATCTTTCTTGCTCCCATTAACCTCTAGCCGTCTCATAGTAAGGGGGCAAGCCGCGACGGTTCATATTCGGACATAACCTTTTCCACGCGGAGTATCCGTTCTCCTTTTGTCCAGAATCTTTTCGACTTCCCATTGTTCTGTTTGTAAATTCCATGATGACTGCATCGGGATGATCGTTCTCGCTGGATTGATGATACAGCTCTTCGGGGCAAGGTTCAAGCTGTGCAACAGAGAACAACACATCGTGTGTCAAGGTCGGAGCGAGTGCTCTTTAGGATTCTGTTTTACTAGCCGCATCCCTTCCAGATGGCAGTACAAGAAAGAACATGTAGCGAAGTTAATGCCCCGCTTGAGATAAAGGCGGGGATTGAATAGTGGCACGTGGAAAGCCTGGGATTGAATTCCATTCATTGAGTTTGAGATTTTGAGTATCAGGAGTTTATATTGTTCCAACCGTGACTAAGGCCGTTGAATGTAAACAAGATTGACTGTTGGATTATGTGTATACTTCTTCACCTTCCTGTTCATCCTGGCGGCCGTGGCCAAACTGAGTACACTTGCTTGAGGTGCAGTCTGCTATTGGCCACAGATCAATTTAAGGCAGCGAGAGATGTTTCATAGTAAGGGTTGGATTCTCCTCTAGCTGGGTCCGTCCTACAGATATACAAGTCTCGTCTCATAAGAGTTGTAAGAAATTTTTGGATTTCCTCATATACCAAGGTTCAGACAACATCAAGTCGGGATGATCCTGATCTAATCTAATCCTATGGAAAAAAGGTATAATTTTTATATCTCGCTCATTGATGCAATTCGTTTCATGGAACCGGAAGTGAAAAGCGGTCATCAGTGGTAAATAGCGTCAACATCCCATGTTCAGCGTTGCGTTTGCGTTTATTTGTGGGCTATACGAGAATGACAATGTCAGTAACGAATAGAGCAAAGGTCAGAATTGGATAAAACTTACCGATTCCCTCCTCCGGCTTAGGCTCAATACCGACCACCTCGGCAGCAGGCTTGTCTGCATGGGCGGTCTTATCATCCTTCATAAAGGGGAAGGCCAGAACCTCCTTAATGCTGTAGTTATCCGTGAGGAACATGACCAGACGGTCAATGCCCATACCCCAGCCTCCAGTAGGAGGCAGACCGTACTCCAAACTAGTGCAAAAGTTCTCGTCGATCAGCTGGGCCTCGTCGTCACCCTGGGCCTTCTGTCTGGCCTGCTCTTCGAAACGGAGACGCTGGTCGAAGGGGTCGTTCAACTCGGTGTAAGCATTGACAATCTCCTTCTTGCAAACGAACGCCTCGAACCGCTCGCAAAGTCCGACGTGCTGGCGGTGGTACTTGGCCAGGGGCGACATCATCTGCGGGTGTCCCGTGATGAAAGTGGGGTTAATGCAGGTCTCCTCGATGAACTCGCCGACGAGCTTGTCGAGCATTCGGGCGTTGGTCATCGGCGGCGGGCACTCGACCCCGGTCTTCTTAAGCACGCGCTTGAGGAACTCGTTGGTTTCCTGGGTGTGCAGCTGGTCGCCGGGTGGGAACTTCTCGCCCGTCGCCTCCTCCAAGGCAGGGATCATCTCCACGCGTCGCCAGGGTGCCTTCCAGTTGACGTGGTAGGTTTCGCCAGTCTGAGTGTGGAAGGTAGTCTCGTAGCCACCGGTAACGTGCTTGACGAGGCCGGAGACGAGCTCTTCGGTCAAGTTCATCACGTCGTAAACGTCGGCATAGGCCCAGTAGAACTCGCAGGTGGTGAATTCGGGGTTGTGGGTGAGGTCAATACCCTCGTTACGGAACTGACGGCCGAGCTCGTACACACGCTCGAGACCACCGACGATGAGCATCTTCAGATACAGTTCCGGAGCGACACGCATGTACAGGTTCATGTCGAGCTCGTTGTGGTGAGTAATGAAGGGCTTGGCGGTGGCACCACCGGCAATGGCGTTCATCATTGGGGTTTCAACTTCGATGAAGTCGCGGCTGTCGAAGAAGTTGCGCACGTACCGGATGATCTTGGATCTGGTGACAAAGACATTGCGCGACTTGTCGTTCATGATCAAGTCGAGATACCGCTGGCGGTAGCGCTGCTCCTTATCTTGCAGACCGAAGTGCTCGGAAGGAATGGCGTGCAAGCACGGCGCCAAGAGGATAACCTCTGTGGCAAAGATGGAGAGCTCACCGTCGGCTCTGTTCTTGGGGTTACTGCGACCAGGGAAGCCGACAATACCGACAATGTCTCCTCTGCGCAGGTGCTCGTGCTGAGCCTCGAACGAGACATCGCCCTTGACATTCTGAGCCTGGCACACCACCTGGACCTTGACGCCCTCCGCACGGATATCGTAGAAAATCAACTTCGCACCGGAGGCGCGCTTGGTGTAAATTCTACCAGCGATGCGGACCTCCACATCGGGCTTCTGTTCGCCCTTCTCGAGACTCTCGTAGTCCTTGAGGTACTGGCGCAGATCAACGGTGACCTGGAACTTGTGAGGATAAGGATCGGGCTGCTTGGTCTCGCGGAGCTTGTTGATTCTCGTGCTGCGAATCTCGAAATATTGCTATGACGGGCGAGACAGGAGAGTTAGCTTTCCAGGGAATCGACGTCGCACAGACATGTTTGGATGGAGAATGAAACTCACATTGGGAGACAAGTTGGCCTCCTCTTCCTCCGCAGAGACCTTTTTCTCGGCCTTGGGAGGTGCCGCAGCTTCCTTTTCCTTCTTCTTTGCCTCTTTCTCGCGCTGCTTCTGACGTCTCTTCAGTTCAGTCTTGGAGACTCTCTCGCCCGTGACTTCATCCAGCAAAAGGTTCGCCATGGAAGCTTCGGCTTCCTTGACAGCGTTAGAGTCCGCCATGATGCGAGTAGGTATCACTCAACGTAGGCGGAACAAGTCAAATAGAGATAGTGACTCAGTCCGGTAACAGGACTGAAGAGAATCAAGGGGCTTGGTGGGTACAAGCAACGACGACTCTACTGAGCAGTCTCTCGAAAATTTAGATTTGGGTCAATGGGCAGAAAGTCGAGTCGGCGGTGACAGCCGTCGATTGCGTGTATGGACTGTATCGAATTACCCCAAAACTTGGCCACTCTCGGCTTACGATCATTCACAGGACATGTACTAAACCTGTTGTCTTCTCTACACTCTCTTTCTACATATCAAATATTGCTCAATTGTAGCCATTCCATGCTCACTGTGAACCTTTTTCTACTTAAATCAGGGCTTAGGGCATAGGGCAGCCAGGTGGGGCTACCCCGCCTTCGCCGCTTTCGGCCTGAAAAAAGAGGCATCCTACTTCTGTATGTATAGCATAGCAAGTTGATTCATTGATTCAATGGGTCGAGTCCTCAGTATGGTAGATCTACTGGTGACAGTGGCTGTGTCAACAAGACGACGAGATCATCGCACAGATAGTCTGCACTTCTTCCCGCAACTCTCCCAAGTAACCTTTCCTTCGCCGCATACCGACAGATATGTAACAGATTCACAAGGTACCGCTCGCAACGGAGGAAACTCGTAGAAAACCAATCACTGTATCAATCTAGGCCACCTTCAACAGAGACATGTTGCGTCACGATTAGCAAACCAGACTCAAGTTTGAGAATGAAAGTCCGAAAGTCCTGCACGGCTTCAGATCAGATCCCTGAAGTTCATGTCTGGGATGGCGTCGTCATCTGGAGGCTGAGATTTCACATAGACTCCAAAAGCGCTCGCAGCATCGGTCATCTCTTCGTCTTCATCCTTCTTGGCAGTTGCGAGCCACTCCTGAGCTTTACCGATCTTCTCCTTCTCCTTGAGGAGGGCCTGTCGACGGCGCATCCGATCGGGATCTTCGGCCATCAACTCGAGGCAGCGTTCCGACGCTACAAAATCAAACGGTGTTAGTAGTGCACGTAAACTTCTGATGCATTCGACGGATGATCAAATACCATTATCCTCGGCAATACCCAACTCCTTCTCGATGACGGTGACCAATTCGTCGCGGCATTTCGAGAACAGTTTGGTGTGTACGCTCTGACAGATTGAATCAACGAAGCGAGAACTGGCAATCTCGTAGTAGCCTCGGGTCGTCTGGATAGCATAATATTAGCAGGGAATCTTCCAACATATGGATCGTATCGTTTTAACTCACCGCCATCATTTTGAGCTCCTGAGTAAATGGATCCTTGCCCAGCTCCTTATCGCTAAGCTTCTTGATCTCAGCCTCACGCCGCTGATCGCCCCTAGGGATTTTACCATGAAGGTCCAGGTAGAGATTGGCCCTCGCGGTGAATCGCTTGTTTTTCAGAAATTCAAAGGCCGCCTTGATTGCCTGTTCCAACGTAGACGTGGCCATCGTGAAGGGCTTGTGGCGTTCGATGTTGTAATTTTCCTGAGCGTGCCACAGGTGCTCTTTCCGCAGTCTCTGAAGATACCTCTCGATGATTTGTTTCAATTCCCGATACAGACCTGTCTGGTGATAGTGCGCAAAGACCTCGTCCATCTGCTTCAGAAGCATGTCGCGCACGAGCTTGTGAGACGAGTTCAGGAAGACGATCATAGGTTTGTCCCAGTGCTCAACGCTCGTCTGGTTCATGATCTCGATCGCCTTGGGGTCCGTCTGATCGGGGATTCCGGCGCGGTAGGTTTCTTCATTGATGTTTTTGATTTCTTCCAAAGTAAAGGTTTTCGCGGGTTTGTCAAAGACATAGAACTGAGCGGAGAAGTATCCGTTCGGACTGCCTCCCTGCCTTACTCTGCCCTCTGGAGGAGCTGGTGTAGGTCGATCAGCATCATTCGTGCGCTTCGCTGTTCTTTGCACTGTAGTCATCTCGCAGTCGGAGTCGCCCTCTTCTCGTTCGGCAACAGTGAACACAATCTTATCCGCGCTTGACAGAAGCTGGACGGTTGGCCGAGTTTTCAGCAGTGCACGCTTGAAGTCCATTGCCATGTGATTCCAGATCTTCTGAAGTGGGTACTTGGCTGAGCCACCGTCGATGTGTGCGCGAATCTGTTCCTTTAGACGGTTGAGTTGGTTACACAAGATGTATGGAACATTCGCGTGAGGCGGGTCAGGAAGAGTACTGAGCTCAGCATCGAGACGTTCTGCCCTCTCGTCGATTTGTTGAATGATACGCGGCAGACAGCCTTGAATTTGTTCAAGAAGCAAGCAAGACAGTGCAGTCTGCAGGCGTCTGATCCCGAATCGTTCTTGGTATTGTATAAGCTCTGTTGACCAAGGGCTTGAGGCGAAGAAGTGTGCCTCTTCCTTTCGCGCGATAGCATGGTCAACAGTGGGGTCTGGATTGTTTCTGATAACGAAGTAGCCATGGCCGAGAGCAAACTTTTCGCCACTGAGAATCTCCATCCACTGCTCAAAGCTTTCGCCGGTCTGGACTCGATCAGGCTTCGTCAAAACTCCGAGGGTTCTCGCCGTGGCCCCGCGGATGTTGCGAATGATACGGGCAGCGCTTGAGTTGGTGGCATCATCAGTCATTGGCATCGTGAGAAGGACGATACAATTTTCCTGCGACACATATTCCTTCACAAGATTCTCCACGAGAGTGACGAGGTATTTCTCATCGTCCTGCTCCGCTTGGCTGATAACACCTGGCAAGTCGTAAAATGACAAGTTTGGGAAGTTAGGTGCTGAGATGTCCAGACGCACGACATTAGGTGAGAACTTGACTTGATAGTAGTTCGGGTCGGTGCCGTCGTTCTGGCCAGGAATGTACTCAGCAGGAGGATTCCTTGGATTGAGAATAGCAAGCTGAGCCCATCTCATCGCTTCCTGGAGCTCATCTTTGCGGGTCAAGGTCACAAAAAGCTCGTCTTCCTGATCCTGTTCGATCCAGGGACCCAGAGGTTGCGTTTTTTTAATCTTACGCTGGCTGTCATACATGTACTTTCTTGACAACAAGACACGACACGTCCACGGCTGACCGGGTTCACTTTCTGACAGGTTGATTTCCATAGGACAGCGAGTGCAAGTTCCAGCGCTGCGCGGGACCTTGATTTCGCTCATTCCCTCGATGAGTGAACTCTTTCCGGTAGACTGGTCGCCGACAACGCAGATCTTAGGAAGAGCAATCTTACTGTCCTCGATGCCCAGGTGACGCAGGTCTTGAATCTTTTTGATCAATGCCTTCATATCCTGGGCGAGGATATCGATGGAGTCAGCTGGGCCCATCTGACCAAGGGGCGTCGCAGTGGCTGAACTTCCCTGCATGTTGTCTGGTGACTCTTGTTAGTACATATTAGAGTCAAGTCAGAGTGAGAGATGGCATGACGCTGACTTACTCGGTGAGCTAAGGCCGTCTGGCTGGAACTTGATGTCGGGAGTTACAGACCGCTCAGGTAAAAGCATGCTCGACGGCATGTCAGGAACTTGTGACGTTGAAGAAGCTGGACAGAGTAAAGCAGAGCAAGGTGAATGAGAGGAAGGGAGCTTTACCGCTTGATATAGGCAGGTCCCCAGACATGGGCTACGGAAGAAAGTGAAGAGAAGTAGGTAAAGAAAGCTGCAGTTGTCTATTGGTTTATGAAAGGAAGATGCAGGACATAGGACAGGAGCCTGGCCAAGTAGTACAAGTGAAGGAAGAGACAAAGCGAATGACACAGAAACAGAGAAACTAAGAGAAGAGGCGTTACTTATAAGACAAGCTTGAAGACGTAAAGAATTCGACAGTGAAAGGGGTATGAAGCACGGTGGTATTGTGTGGTGAATAAAGATGGAGGTCATTGTAAGAAGCAGCCAGAGCTGCGTAGACTCCACTACCCGCCGTGGTGAGGCATATACAACCCATTGTCAAAAGTGACAGCACAATCACAAGTGAAGCAAAAGTGTTGACTTGTCATAAAGAAATGATCAACAGGCCAATTAAACATCTAGAGAAGTCAGTGATTTTGTTCTGTCACCTGGATGAATATTTCTGTGGATGAAGCTGTAAACCATTCAGGTGGACTGGAAGATCATGGTCTCATAGGACCAGAGGAAGCTGTAGGCACAAGGAAGAACCAAAATGCTCCATGAGGATGGTTCATTCTTAGTCTCCCAATATTTTAAGATCATCAAAGCCCAATGATCTTCTCTCATGATTTGCTATACATGGTGAGTGGCATAGCAGAGGAGCAGTGCTCTCCTTCCTGAGGAGAGGAAGAGTACTAGTAGTCGTCACATCTCACAGTGGAATTGGAGTTACGATATCCAAAGGAGCATCAGTTGCAGAAACGATATAAAATATCAACAAAAAGAATACATTCATATCAACGTAGCAGACAATCTTAATGTACTCGTCGAGTTTGTCAACAAGACGAAAGCGGTCAACGATGCCACGGTCGAGAGCTGTCAACTGGAGCCATCCATTCTTAGTACGAATAGTCAAGCCGCGGGGCTGGAACAGACTTCGTGGCCATCTTCTAGCTGCACAGTGGAGGCTACTCTGTACTACTGCTGGAGACCTTGTATACAACATTGTTATTGCCCTTTCCGAACTCACACATTTTCTACTCAGTACTGATATCAGAAAATTTGTTTGCGGAGTATTCGCACTTCTTAATTGCCAAGGCATCCCCTTCCCCTCTGCTTCCTTCGCCCCTTCTCCCTATCGTCTCCATGCTCCAGGTTCCATTTCGGGAACACAGCAACATGGCCTCCACCAAGGCGGTGATTCTGGTATGCGCTCCAAGCCGTCTCGGTAGGTATATGCGCGCTGACAACTGCGTTGCCAGGTCGGTGGCCCTTCCAGAGGTACTCGTTTCAGGCCGTTGTCTCTCGATGTTCCCAAGGTCGGTTTCTACAGTTTGCCCCTCGTGAGGTCTATTCGCCAATGTCTGACCAATTCCTCTCGAGCAGCCCCTTTTCGAAGTCGCCGGTCATCCGATCATCTACCACAGCCTCAAAGCCCTCGCAAAGGTTCCCGACCTCCGCGAAGTGATCCTCGTCGGTTACTACGACGAATCTGTTTTCCGCGACTTCATCAAAGACTCCTCCAAGGAGTTCCCCCAACTCCGCATCCAATACCTTCGCGAATATACAGCTCTGGGCACTGCCGGAGGTCTCTACCACTTCCGCGATGCGATTCTCAAGGGCAAGCCGGAGCGCTTCTTCGTTCTGAATGCGGACGTCTGCTGCTCGTTCCCGCTGGGTGAGATGCTGAAGCTCTTCGAGGAGAAGGATGCCGAGGCCGTCATCCTCGGCACCCGCGTCAGCAACGAGGCCGCGACCAACTTCGGCTGCATTGTCTCTGACTCCCACACCAAGCGCGTCCTGCACTACGTCGAGAAACCCGAATCGCACATCTCGAACCTGATCAACTGCGGCGTCTACCTCTTCGCTACCGAATGCATCTTCCCCTCCATCCGCAGCGCCATCAAGCGCCGCACCAACCGCCCTCGCATCCTGTCGTACCCTTCATCCGAGAACCTCGAGTCCTCCTTCGTCGCCGCCGATGATGAAGATAGCGAGAAGAGCGAGGTGCTCCGTCTCGAGCAGGACATCCTCTCCGATCTGGCAGACAGCAACCGCTTCTTCGTCCACGAGACCAAGGATTTCTGGCGCCAGATCAAGACCGCCGGGTCGGCCGTCCCCGCTAATGCGCTGTACTTGCAAAAAGCGTTCCAGGCGGGATCGGACGAACTCACTCCTCCCTCCGCGACGATCGTTCCCCCCGTCTACATCCACCCGATGGCGACTGTTGACCCTACGGCGAAGCTCGGGCCGAACGTCTCGATTGGACCTCGCGTGGTCGTGGGTGCCGGAGCTCGTATCAAGGACTCGATCGTGCTCGAGGATGCAGAGATCAAGCACGATGCGTGCGTGATGCACTCGATTATCGGATGGAGCAGCCGCGTCGGTGCCTGGGCTCGTGTCGAAGGTACACCGATTCCCGTGGGCAGCCACTCGACTAGCATTGTGAAGCAGGGCGTCAAGGTCCAGAGTATTACGATTCTTGGTAAGGAGTGTGTGGTCGGCGATGAGGTGCGGGTGCAGAATTGTGTTTGTTTGCCGTATAAGGAGTTGAAGAGGGTAAGGCTTGTCTTTCTCTTTCGGTCTCTCATTGCTTGGAAGCTGTTGCTAACGAAGAACATCCAGGACGTTGCCAACGAAGTCATTATGTAAAGGGCGATTTGCCGTTTAGAGGTTTGGTTGATTAAATACATACCCGTTCGTCGTCTAATTCACAACTGTCGAGTTTAATCCTTCCTATGTGGACTACGTTCAGAGGCGTTCTCCAGTTTTGATTAGTTCGATCTAAAAGCACAAAAGGGTTCGCGGAGTTTTCACTCCCTTGAAAGGAAGACTTCTGACTGTCAATTTTGAAATCATTTTTCATCTCCTACACCTTGAAGAATCAAAGAAATACCAGCTACAATGCACCAATCTTGCCCAACCCCAATGCCCGCTTCGACGAGTCAATACTTTCAACAAATAGAGAGAGAGACAGGTCCCAACAACGTCAACATCGTCATGATTGAAAATCACGAGATAGGGCCCCGTTACCCTTGCAGCCAGTCATGAACACAAGCTGAGACATCAAAGAACAAATCGGACAAAAACAATATCTATCTCACCTATATTCTCCAGGATCATACCTTGTCTGCTCAGGCGGCTGGCTATACCCTTTATACCCAGCACCACCACCTTTGATAACACTCATCCTCCCCCTCGGCGCACCGCCGCCCTGGCTCCTCAAAGGCGCCATATCGTAATACTTCCCCGCTTCACCGGCATGATATTCCTCGGAATGCCCGGGCAAAGCTGGCACTGGCTCTCCGACCACATCACTATCATTCCTCCAATTATCAAGTTTAACGTCTGGATTAGGAATCACGGCATCATACTCCCCCGACCTCACCTGCCGCCTCCTTGTGACAACGTCCAGGACTATTCCCGCAAGATACGACGCGACGCCCAGAACGGTAAAAGAGAAGAGGGTCTTGTAGATCCTGCAGACGGAGATGCCCTTCGAAGTGCCCCAGTATGTAGTATTGCAGGACGTGAGGATCGTCTGCGCCATGCTCCAGCTCAAGAGCGCGAGGGAGAGCGACCACAGGATGAAGAGGATGGTGTTTAGAAGGAGAGAGAGGCGTGGCGAGATCTCGCTGGAGCAAGTGCGGGTGAGTGTTGTGAGGAGGAAGTTTAGGATGGAGAGCGTAGTGGAGATGAGGAGCTATTTTTTTGAGGGATTGATGATGATGTTAGCTATGTACGATAACTTAGAGGGATCGTTAGAGGAATTAATATCGACAAGGAGGGAGAGATACCAGTAGAAATACCCACGGGATCTTATATCCATCGCGGTGAAGGTGATAGATGAACACCGCGAGGATGATCCCGACCACAACGGAGGAGAGGAGAGATGCGGTGCGGATGGCGTGGAATTGAAGGGGAGGATAGAGTAGTTGTTCGTCGCATGGTGTTTTTTTTCTGTTGACTTCCAAGGCCGGGTTGTTTTACGGGTGGGAGGGAATTCTGTAGACAATGAGGTGGTTGTACAAGTTTCAGCTAGAATGTAAGCAACAGATTCGTCTGTCTCATGACCACCAGCAAGAGAAGCAAGCAACAAGGAGGAAGAAGGATTGCCAGTTGGAGACACCAAGGAATGTCATGGTTAGGTTATTATTTAGTTATTGCATTTGCTGTGTTGCTGCTGCAACAGTCCTGGAAGCAGATCCACGATAACGAGGCCCGCTGGTGTTGCTAAAGAAAGCTCGATCTTTGGGCTCAGCCCATCGCCATCTCTCGTGGCGGAGTCTCCGCAGGATCCATTAAAATAGACTGTACTATATGCTACATGCATGTTGAACCAACCTTAGCATGCATGGATTATTCATCGTTTCCAAGACTTGCGATAGAACAACTTTCACCCCGCTTACGCCCTTCCGTACGCCTTTGCTGGTACATCCTCACATCTGACAAATACCGACAATGACGATCCAGTCTGTATGCTCGATTTCAACGTTGATGTCCTCATCATCCAAGTCCATGCATCACAACCATATGACCATGATTAGTCCTTGAAACATCCAATGCACATGAGCCCAATGCCAAAAGTAATCACTTCTTAACTGTGACCCCCTCCGTATATATCAGAACCACGAAACCTTGCCAACACCGGCCTGGAATCCGAAATTTCAATTATACATACACTACTACTATCTCTCTGCACACTGTCCGCAATGGCTGTCGTTCTCTCGGGCGGAATCCCCTGGCACGAAGGCGAAGAGAAAATCCACACTCTCTTGCGCGTCCCACACAAAGAGAACCCAACAGTACCTTACCTGAGCCCCGGCGCCGGATTCCTGCTCAACAAGTCCCCCTTGGTAGCTCTAGGTGCAGTAGACTCCCAAGGGAGGCCATGGTCGACTGTTCTCGGCGGAGAACCCGGTTTCGCCGCCCCCATTGCCGAGTCCATCATCGGACTCAGGACGCTCGCGGATAGCAGATATGACCCCGTGATCCAGACCTTGTTAGGTGGTTCGGCTGATGGCGAGACTGTCGCTGGTCGAGATGCTGACAAGATGGTTGCTGCATTGGCTATTGATCTGGAGAATCGGCGGAGGGTCAAACTTCATGGCAGGATGATTGCGGGCTCGCTTGCACGTTTGAGGTCGGATCCAAGCGCAGAGGGAAAGGTAGTAGGGACGGGGGAGAAGGGACAGGTCCAGTTGGCGGTTAAGATTGAGGGGAGCTTGGGTTAGTCCAGCTTATCTTCATCTCATTTTTTATACCATTGACTTTCAGGAAGAATTAACTAACTTACTCTCGCCAGGTAATTGTCCGAAATACTTGAATAAGAAACACATCGTTCCAGCATTACCTGACCCGAACATGATTTCGGATTCCCCTCATCTTCCTTCCCAGGCAATTGACCTGCTGGGTCGTGCAGATTCCCTCTTCGTCTCGTCATATCACGGCACAGTCGACATGGACACCAACATCCGCGGCGGCCCTCCCGGCTTCGTCCGAGTGATCTCCAACGACCCCAAAGGCGCAGTGCTCATCTACCCGGAGTATTCAGGCAATCGGCTCTACCAAACGCTCGGTAATCTCCAAACCAACCCTCTAGCAGGCTACATCTTCCCCGACTTCGAGACCGGAGACGTCCTCTACGCCACGGGAACAACAGAGATCCTCATCGGCAAGGACGCAGCCGCCATTCTCACACGGTCGACTCTCGCGATCAAAGTGACTATCACCGCGGCTCGATTTGTAGAAAAGGGCCTAGCCTTTCGCGGGATAGCAGGGGAGCCATCTCCGTATAATCCCTCTGTACGCTATCTAGCGATTGAACGGGATGTACCCGCTGCGACAGGCAGTGACGAGCCGTCATCTACACTTGCCATCGCAACGCTCATCGGCAAGGAAGCGCTAACGCCAACGATCAACCGATTTCGGTTTCGAATCTCAGACCCGAACAGGAAAATCGGAACATGGAAACCCGGCCAGTATGCGACGCTGTCCTTCAAAGAGGAGCTGGATATCGGGTATAGCCATATGCGGGATGACGATCCTACGTCTCTCAACGACCACTGGATCAGAACGTTCACAGTCTCGTCGTATCCTGCCGGCAAAGGCATGCCTGCAGACGAATTCGAAATCACCGTTCGAAAGGTCGGAAACGTAACGAATCTGCTGTTTCGAACTAGCGAGCGGGCCGGGTTAGAGGTTCCCTTACGAGGGTTTGGAGGGAGCTTTCGGTTCGAAGACAATCGTGAAGCGCAGCGAGAGATCGTGCTGCCCTTCGTTGCAGGCGGGATCGGAATCACTCCCTTGATTGCACAACTTCCGGGCATTGAGATCTCGCGTCTACGTCTGTTCTGGTCTGTGTCTATCACAGATATAGGATTGGTTCTGGATACGTTTCGGCGGTTTCCGGAATTACCTGCAACGACGTTGTTCATCACGGGACAGGAGCCGGACAGGGAGACCAAGGAGTTCAGTGACTTCGACGCCGTCTTGAAGTCTGGAGCGCAGGTATATCGTCGCAGAATGGATGCGAAGGATTTGGATCTGTCGTTGGCTGATGTGTGGTATCTCTGCGCTGGGACTGGGTTGAAGAGGGTGGTTCTGAACTGGTTGGCGGGGAAGAGAGTCGTCTATGAGGATTTCAACTATTGAATCGCATCCGTAGTCATTCGCTTCGAGTGCAAGTATATTGATTCTTAATGAAACTTTCTCAGTGTGCTTATTCAATGCGCCAAGTTGCAGGATAGGTCAGGATGAACTCGTGCGTGGCAAGTGCAAGTCACATATTACGAGGTTGAAGTAAGATGATATCAATTTCACCCTCTTCTCCTTGTCCCTCGTTTGTCCTGGGTGTAAGGTGCATATACAGTGGGCGTATGACATACATACACTATCAGTCCTAGCTACTCGTAGAAACAGAAGTGGCAAAAGTGACAACTCCATTTCAGTGAAACTAGGTTTATTTCTTCTTCGACGAACTTGCTCCCGCCGGCGTTGTTCCCCCACGACGCTTATATTTGCGAGGGTCTAGATGAATGAGTAAGTAAAACCTGACCAGTGTACATAGGATAAGAGAGGAAACAGGCCAAACTGTACCCTTTCGGCTCATCAGGACTTTATTCCTTGTTCCCTTCCCACCTTCCCAGAATCCACTCCCTGCTTTTCCTACTAGCACAGCACGACATATGCCGCAGTCTTCAGGTCGGTATGTTTGCTCCCGGGAGCAGAAGCCGCTAGTAGTCATATTGTCAGATACGGACAGACCCACGATGAGATCATTGTGGTGGATGCGGACTAACCATATCATACGGTTTGCGTGCTCGTTCGGATGATCGGTCGCTGCGTCATGGCACCTAGACCCTGGTCAGTGCACTGAGCAGAAAATGGTGGAGTATAAGTTCAGATGTATTGGGCATTGCATTCATGCCGAGTATCGGTGATCGAACCATGCAACATACTTATCACATGGGAAGACTTTAGCACAACAACTGAATCTATTGGGAGTCAGCAAATGGCAAAGGCAAGGCGATGATAGGCATTAGCATCGAGCATTGCCCGAATGCTAACACAAAGGCAGTCTACTTACCTGAACCAACGATAACTCTTGCCATAGTGGATGCAGCGGCCACGACGAGGTAGCTCCTGGCCGGCAACAATACCAAGGACTTCTTTCTGCTAGAACGACGAGATAGATCAGCGATGCCTGGTTCAAGGATATAGATCATTGAGCTTCAAGTGCCATACCTTCTTTCGCCGTGGGGCAAGGGTGCGAGAAGTAGCTAACCACAAAAACTCATTAGTAATTGCTCTGCTGACAGCTCCAAAAAGGTGCGTCTGCCCAGATCTAGATGCAACAGTCGCCCCGAGATCTGCACTGGGCAAACACCAAAAGGAAAGAAGCAGTGTGGCTCTCAATAATAGACATGCACGGTGAACCACTTACCCGCAGCAGCTCCTACAATCAGGAATTTGACTTCAGGAATTTTGAACACTGACAGCGGGTCCAACCGTTAGATACAATCATCAATCCTCTGAAGGCGTCCGATACTTACCCATCTTGCGATGGCATTCACGACATGTGGCCATTGCACTTTCTCCACGGACAGCGGTAACGCCTGCTGCGGGGAAAGCCGTCGAGCATTCAGCGCAGGTCGGAATGAAGTTGCTAGCAAATGATAAGTTATTCCTGTTTGCATGATATCGAGTCCATCGTGGTGCGTATACAGCGGAGCGTTCGAGCAGGCAACCGACTATAATCGGTGGCACACGGGACGAGCCACTCACCTGGGAAGTAAATCAACTACTGTACATCCATCAAGATCCAAGTACCCAGCACGATTGGAATTGAGATGCATCAATTGACGTCGGAACCCTGAATATTGGAGCAAAACTGGATTAGCTGGGGCAACTCTTTTTGCATACGCTTTGGCTGATCCTCATCGAACACAAAGGAATCAGACGCGTTATGTGAGGGTATGATTTACCAATACTCATGGGGTTCGCGCATTTCTTGCATGTTTCAAGTCTCGGTGCCGAAGGTACTCCGTCACTCTTGGGTATTCGAATGTTCTTCACGTCCATGGGGTCTTTACACCGTTCACATTTGACTGTAACGTAGAGGTTCACCAGCTCCAGTATCTCAATGCCATAGAGTTCCAAGGACGGGAAGGAAACTGCAACGCCACGGCCAGCGGTCTCCGGAATTTCTGGGACTGGGGCGCCCCCTTCCTCGTCATCTTCATCCGTGGACTCGTCCTCAAAGTCAGACTCGACGGTCACGTCGCTGTCACTGCCTGTATCCGATACAGACCACTCGGGGGGTCTTGGGATGACTTGGATGTGAGACCGGTCATCTAATCCTCCTATGGCGTCTGCTGATGTAGGATGAGGCAATTTTTGCGGTTCGTTGAAAGTCGACGGCGGTTGAGATTCAGCTTCCACAACGTTAGGGGCCTTATCCACTGGTCGATTGGCAAAGTTATGCATGTTGCTGGCTAAGAAGTTGATCTGGGACATTAGATTTAGGTCGGAGTTCTCGCGAACCCACTCTTCAAACCCCGCTTCAGCAGATCGAGCGGTTTCTTTTTCGACTCCTTGGAGCTCAATCGAGATGTGCTCCAAGGGATAAAGCAAAGGAACGAACAGCTTCACTGTCTTGACAGACCGCAGGGAGAGAGGAAGTCGACTTGGCTTGCCGACTTGGACAGGAATGACATACGACATTCCATCTGAGGATTTCTGGAACAATGGAAGTCTACCCAAGCGAGCTTCGACCTGTCTAATCTCTTCCCTTCGTCTTTTCTCCGCTTGGGCTCTCTCTTCTGCAGTATATGCCCTGGGTTTGACAGGAGGCTGCGCTGGTATCTGCACATCTTGACTTGTTTTGGGAATCTGGGTCTGCGAATTCTGGGAGTCTTGGACTTCTCGATTCTCCGGAACTTGTTTGCTGCCAACGTTAGCAATGAATTTGAGAGTTGGCCCTCGTTCTGTAGTAGTGAGCAGTCGTTCTAGTTGCCTGTCAAGGCTGTTCATCCAACTCAGAAGAGTTCCACGACCGTTCATTCTCAGAGATGAATCAACAATATCGTCAAATCCTCTTTCCACATTGGCCTGGAAGACCCTCTCCATTTCCGGGTTGGTTACTTTAAGTGTCGGGCGTCCGCTTGACGGATATGTCAGAGGAACGCGTAGAACGCATTGTAACTTCTCCAAATCAAAGGGAAAGTCAGGGTCCGACGGCTCCAAGCCAAATGTGAGTGACATCCCAGTTTCATCTGTTGTCTCATTGGGACGGAAACGCCGCCTCAATTGATTAAGTTGGAATTCCCTCGGATTCTGGTTCTCGGCCTTAGATACCGGTCTTCGAGCACCGGGAGGATCCCGGCGGGGAGACTCTTTTCCGCCATTGATCGAAAGATTCCTAATACCGGTATTTACACCTTGAAGAGAGTCTTTTGCATTGACAGATTCATCGGCTGACGACGTTCCTTGAACTGGAGGCGCAGTCAAATCACTAGGAGGTGTACCTTTTTGCTCAGAACCAGAAGCATCATGGAGATAAGGGCACGCGTCACCAGCCCAACATCCTCAAAAGACGTCAGTACCTGAACAAAAGAGAAAGGAAACGGAACCGCAATAGACAAACGTAAGACAAGACATCAAGCTCATGCCACGAGGATGGAATAGTGAATGCTAAACATGGGGGTCATGCAAATCAATAAGCTAAAAGGTATGGCAACAACTTGTCAAGAAACGAAAAGAAATACAGAAGCTCCCTGTAAATACAGAACGTCGTAACAGCCAAAACCGCGTTCTTGAAATACAGACACGATCAATCCACCCATTGAGATTCAAAACCTTGGCCAGATGACATGTAGCAAAGACGCAGAAGCAGCGGTGATAAGCATGGGACCGGAAAGTACCTACCTTTTTTAGTATTGAAGAAGCGACATTTGACCGTCTTTCGCGGAGGCGGCTGGTGAGCAGGATCTGGGCGGCTCGCAGCTACATTGCTTTGAGGCTGAGTGACTGCCAACTCAGCGCTGACAGCCGACGGTGGTTGGTCTGTATCAAAATAAGAATTTCATGATGAGCGTGTGACCGAAAAGGTTGCGGGCCGTGGACTCAATAATCCAGGAACTGGAAGAGAGAACGGCAACAGGGGGGGAAACTAGCCAGAAACAAACGCCTCGAGGACCGGTGGCTCCCCGTCAAATGAACAGAAGACATGGGCCTGACTGGTGAGATCAATTGGCTGTAACAGGCATGGGACAGGCGCATCTCAACACGAGTCTAGGCATGGGTTACGAAGCATTGGAGGTGTGGTTCAGCTGACAAGTATAGGAGTGAACTCGGACGATAACATGCCCGCTATGAATGGCAGATGGGGAAAAAGGGAAACAAGGTGGTCGAGATCTTACCGCCAGATTTGTCTTCGAGACGACTTGTGCCTTCAACTGATCCTGGATCCATTATCCGTCTTGAAGGGATCCTTCGGGGTGTGATTGCCGATGTAGTGTACAACACCTGGGCCAGTGAGAGAAAGGCGCCGTGACAAGATAACTAAGTGCAACGTCAATGGCTTCAAGCTGGAGCATCACGCCCCAGAAAAGCTCCAAGCGTGCGCAAATGTTATGCGTAAGATTGGTCCACTTGAGCTGTATGCCTGCAAAAGCTTCCCTCTCTTTTGGCGCTGAGACCGCTGAGAAATGGATTAGCAGCGGAGAGTTCTGGGCTAATGATAATGCCAGTGATCAGGTAAGCAACAGTCGAGCCGGCAGGGAGTTTGCCAACTCAGAGATCCGGTGACCTTGGGATCGACGGTGTGCACAAGGTAGAGAGATGCTGGCCAACGAATGCGAGATGGACAACGCAAGAGACACTTTCCCACGCTGCTATCCGGGCAGCCGCCGCATGCGAGACACGACGGTTGGCAACGCTGAAGAAAAGCGGTAAAGATGTCTATTATCTTGGTTAATTAATGATGCAAAGGCAACAGCAATAATGACCGTAATTACTAGTATAGAAAATTAGAGATGCTTTTCCTTTTCTTGTTGACGCCAACTGAGGCGGTCAGACGCCCACGTGACAGAGGGAGATGGTGAGGATGTTTCGAAATCGATCTTGAATAATGACAAACACAACCTCAAAAAGGATCGCGGGTATGCCCAGTCCCAAGGCGGCGGCTATTGTCTTCTTCGCATCCAATATACCTGTTGACTATTCTCGAACCTGAAATAAAGGTGGCGATCTATGTATCGGCCGCGAGCGAATAGCAATGACTCGAGAACCGATATGACACCTGGGTATTGGTCTTTGAGTGATTGCGGATATACGAGAAATGACTCCCTGTGTCCGTCCATTCTGCAACTCCAGAAAGGTCTGAGTAGCCTGTTCTACCGTACTGTATCTACGTCCAAGATAACGTAATCCACCATCGAACCGGACACACCATCGAACCGGACATCCCGAACCCCTTTTTCACCTCTACATACTATTCTTATGCAACCATCAATATGCCACCAAAAAAAGCGCGATTAGCAATTGAAAAAGAAGGCCGTATTCTACTTGCAATGAAGGCCTATCAGACTGGTCAATTTTCAAGTATTCGTGCTGCTGCAAATGCATTTGATATATCAAAATCTACACTTGATGACCGTATCAAGGGCCGCTCTGCTCGTGTTGATCTAGCAGCAAATCGTCAAAAGCTTAC
>JSYV01000058.1:0-37243 GCA_000787455.1 Evansstolkia leycettana | reverse complement strand
AGTGGTTGAGCAGCAGGATTTGCAGGATATGCATCCTAGAAAACGCGCACCACCGCAGTGCAGTGACTGTGGTGTTTCAGGCCATACTAGGGTCAGATGTCCTAAGGAAATAAGCAATTGTAAATAGCTTCAATTTAGGGGTGTGTGGTGAGATAATTAGATATCTAATAATATTGGCGTTGGTGGGTGGTTCGCTCGGTGTCTGATTACGTTAGGTAGTTAGCCGGCTCCGCGAGCACCCCTTGAATTGGACAAGCATTCAACGCTTCACAATAATGCATATGCAAGGCTGAGCCTCCCAGTGTTGTGTCTTCCTGCTGGCTATCGCTCTGCCCCTCCTGACCGCTCTTGTACTAACGTCATATAAAGAGGTTCATAACATCACCAAAGCCCAGAAGGATCACCTTACCATAGCCGTTTAGAAAAACAATGTCCTTAAAATTAAAGGTCCTAAACAGTAGCTGATCATATGGACAATCAGAGGGACTCTACTATTCCATGTTGGTCGTGGGGTTATATCTCCAATTCTGTCCACAGTAAAAAATCACCAAACACGTCTAATCAAAACGTTAATCAACTTCTACTCAGTGCATTCACTTTTCATCAGGGTGTCTATTCCCTCTAACGGTCCCGAAACTGCGGCAGCCACGTTCATCTTTGCTAGTATGTTCACTTCCCTGAAAGCCAGACCTTAACGTTACACAGCTAGTTCTAGTTTAGCATTTAACAGTCAGCTATCTGCACTATTCCTGGTTATGGTAACAGTGTCCTGATTTTGTATATTGGCCGTCAACTGGACAAACACCCACCCTTCTTATTAGAAATGTCCAGAATATCATGGTCTCTCATAAGACATCTTATAATGAACTGATTGCATACTGCTTATCTGGGCACCTGGCCAAATCATTGGTTGAACAACCTATCGTTCAAAAACAACCGCATCGCCCAGAAGGTCCAAGCAATGATGAACACTGATGCCGTGGTTTTGGAGCTGTTGGAGGGAATCGACACCCCAAAGAAAGTGAATGCACTCAGTAGAAGGTGTTGAACGCTATGATCGGACGCATTTGCTGATCTCTAGAATGCACAGAATTATCAAGATATACCACTAGGACCACCAGAGTCCCTCTGACTGTCCATACTATCAGCTGCTGCTGTTTAGAGCCTTTGGTTTTAAGGATCTTGTTTTCTAAACGGCTGTGGTAAGGTGATCGTTCTGGGCTTTGGCGAGCGTCTATTCTTTGAATGTTGATTCTCCTAGTGTCAACTGTGGAGCGGTTCTTCTTGAACGGTTTATGCTGCTAGCGTCAACTGCGGAGCGGTTGTTTTTAAATGTTCATTGTCCTAGCGTCCACTGTTGAGTGGTTGTAGCCTTCAGTGTGGAGCGGTTGCGCCGCACCGGGTCTTCATTGATTGCGCTGAAGGCTCTTACAGAGCGAGTTACAGGTCGCGAGACTCGCGGGACCTGGCTCAGCCGGAATACAGTTGCATGCGACACTTCGATAAAGACACCAGACCGACATGCCAGGAGACGAATGGAGACAAGACCGACGCTGGGCAATTCTTTTATCCTTCATGACAGACATTGTTGAAGAGATTGTCACAATCGCTCAAGCTGTAATGACCGTCCTCTTCAGTGCTTACAATAACTCCCAATATACTGATAGTTTTGCGCCAATCAACCCCTAGACTAGTATCGGAAGAGAAGCGTGCAGAGAAATTGAAACACCAGGAAGCAGGCAGGAGAAATTAGTGACCACAGACTAAGTCAAGATCGCAGCGCGAGGAGCTCTAGCAAGCACATATTACTGTTACGGTGTAGGCAATTTAAGCACCACGCAAGAGACGCTACGACGACTGGTAGTCCGAGTGATGAAACTTCAACTTCTTTTTTGCCCAAAGATCTGCCACGAGATCGTCTGAGGCTCCTTTGCTATTGCATTCTCCTCATTCTATCAAGCTCTGGAAGAGCCCACTTTCTCATCCACTCAGATTCCATGATTTCCTTAGCAGTTGGCCTGTCCCTAGGCCTAAACGCCATCATGGCCTTTAACATGACGAATAAGGCGGCCTTCTCCTCCTCTCCGACCTCCTCCATCCCGCACTCCCGTCTTGGCTCCTGCACAGAGTATTCGAACCGATCAGCCCATGGTCTCCCCACGCCACCGTGGTCTCTCACCCCCTCCTCATTGAACCACTTCAGCCGCGCATCCCACTTCTGCCACCACTCAGGCGGCAGCTTGCCAAGGACATCAACATGCTCTCTAGTCACCCAGTCAGCAGATGGATTAAACCCCTCGAAAAGCGGCCGCTGGCCTATAATGGTCCAGATGGTACAGGCGAGGGTCCAGATGTCAGCGGGGAAAGAGAGGGGCTCCTGAGGCAAAAAGCGGACCTCTGGAGGAACCAAAAGGTCCGGCGTGTTAGAATAGTACCGTGGAGTTCTGGATGGCAGGAATGATTCGCCAAAGTCGGTGAGCAAAATGGTGGCTTCGGATAGGGAGATCAGCTCGCTTTTTTCCCCAAGCCAGACCGGCATAATGCCATGAGTAGGGACGCCTTTTGGAAGTGGTTGGTTGCCCAGACGTACAACAGGCTCGGGATTAGGCTGGCCATATTTTTCGTAGAACTGGTCAGGTGAGAGGCTGTCTATGCTTTTGGGAAGGCGTAGCAGGATATTACCCGGATGGAGATCTGAATAGTGAATTCAGTGAACAATGAGTATAGTTTAACCAAACATAAGAATCATTATGGGGACCAAGGTTAGGCTACACACCAGCGTGAACAACACCTCTAGAGTGTAAGAAAGCCACGGCTTGGATGAGTTGGGCGGCGATGGCTCGGGCTACAGGCAGTTGGAAGAGCCTGATATGCGAGGCATCTTTAGCCTCAGCAAGGCTCATCCTTGCAGGCACTGTGACAAAGCATCGATGTTTGCCATTAGGCCCGCTGAGAATGAACTCATCCAATATGGAGGAGATGAAAGCCTTCCCTGGATGTACCTCATCCACCAGGTCTGCAGCACCTAGCCGGTGTAGGGTATTTGTGCTTGAGAGTCACCTGTAGCGACTCCAATCTTGATGGCAACATACTTGTCTGCTGTCTGATCCCTTGCCAGCCAAGTGGTTGAGTATGCACCAAAGCTTAGCTTGTGCACGACACGGTACCGGTCATGCAGATGGTCTCCAATGACTACGGGGTGGAAGCCTCCGGGACGATATCGCTCGAGTTTCTCGACATCTTCGAGAGGCATGTATTTGACACTGGAGCCTGTGTCAGCAGCATCGCTAGGAACAGAGGACTCCATTCCACGACTGAGAACAGTGAAGGACTTTCGAGGTGGTAAGAAGATGCAAGTTAAGTTGCTGGTAGGATGGGACGCAACAGCAGTGAAGTGAGTTGAGATGAACGTCGACGGTCGCCTTCGAAGGTAAAATCGGACAGGCACTTCCTCATGACGCCGAATGCGTCAGCGTCAGTTAATGTGGTATTGAAGATAGAGCCCAGCTCTTTGAAATCCGTTAAACATAAACTACCAAGTCCTAAGCGCCAAGGCGAATCTTAACTTTGACGCACCTGACGAAGATTTGGAGCCAATGGCAGGTTCCAGACCTGGAAGAAGGACTGAAAGTGCTGAGAATGCCCCTTTGACAAAGACTCGCCGCAAACTTCTTGGCAAAGTGGGGTGGCTGCGGGAGCTTAGCGGGTTTGATCACTTCAGGTTTCGGATGGGTCGAGGATGTGGCCATAGCCAATTTCTGGGGCAACTTCCAGCTCGTTTTCTGACGGCCATACGGGCCTGCCGTTTCTCCCCGTTATCGAATCGGGCTTTTCCCCAGCATGGGTGGACATGGACAGCTGCCATATGTCTTTTCCAGAAGTATAACCGTGGCAAGCCGTGTGCCTCTTGTTCGCGAGCTGCTCTTGGTCTTTGTAGCAGAAGGTTAGGTGCCAGCAATAGTGGTCGTGTCGTGAGATCCGGATCTATATCACGTTAGCGTCTCAGTCATTTGGCCAACGATGAAACGAGGCAAAGAGGCTCTGTAGGCAACCCCAAAATATGGAAGAATGGCGTATGCTAAGCTTTTAGAACAGATAAGGGGACGGAGACGAGATAGTAGTGCCTCTCCTGGAAACCGAAGAGAGAAGTGTGTGTCTGACACTCCGACCCACCTGATGAGTATGGCCTTAGGGTAAAGCTTTCTGTCCCTGGCTGTCTGGTATGCGAGTGAAACCATGTTTTGCAGGAGCTCTGGGTCTTTGGGCATCATGCCCTTGTAGAAATAGTATTTGACAATGTTGACTTTGGACATTGTTGTCCCAGATCCTCAGGGCGGATGACAGCAGGCAGGTTGAAGAGATTTGAGTGGATGAGAACACAATAAGAGTCGGAGAGAAAATAGAACAAGCGTAATGTAGTGATATATAAAAGACAATGCAAGGCAGGAGTAAGTTTTGTTAGGACATTTAACACCATCTTATAATAGATAGGCGGGCTCACAGTCCACCATGCACGACGTGATGAATCAAAGAATACCAGTGAGCGCCCGAGCAGCGGCATCAAAAGCCTGGACCCTCTTCCACTGCCTCTACGACACTTCATAGCTGGCGCATACTGAGCAGTTGCCCCAGACAAGTCTTTTGGATAACCACTGTGAACTTCGAAAGAGTCTGAAACGTTACAAGGCTGAAACTGGTAGCTACGCATCGACCATTCTTGGTTGAATGTTAAGCGCTCGGCATCAACAGGTAAAATCGACCTGAAAGGTATATTTCATTGCGGAACCGCTGGATATGACCCAATCACACATCGTTCATGAAGTTTCAGAAGTGTGACTATTAGTTCGAAGAGGTTTTGATCGGTCTTTCACTGCACAAATGCTAGGGCCGTCCTCTGACCCACTTCCATAGCGCTCCTACACACAAGTTGAGAGAGGAGAGGCTCTGACTAACGTCCGTTTAGGAACACATTTCCAATCCCGGAGATTATCTACAATCCGTCGTTGATGCTGAGTCCGCACACCTTTCTCCTTGGCATGCTCTTTCATGATAACGCATTTGAGGCACCAAAAGTCAATGGAAGACAGTTGGCCATGTGACATTCCACACGGGGCAGCAGTTGGGATTTATTGGGGCCTTATACGAGATTTTGGAGACTGGGCCAACCGGACAGTGGTTACCCAAGTCATAGAAAGGTGAAGAATTGGAACGTATGTTCTGAGGCTTACGTCGACAATGGTTCAGGCCCTGTTAGGCTCTTACTTTTTAACCCCAATTTCCTTACCTAATGGTGACCCAAATAAGACCGTATTTAATAGGGAGTAATTTCAAAATTGACCGTAGGAATAAAGGTTTGAATCGGCAGTAATTACATCACGACTACAGACTTTCCGGCACACCCCGGAGGCTCAATCTAGACGACAGAACCTATAATATGAAACCATCCACCTCCTCTTTTCCCGATGTCTGTAATGATCGAAAATTGCGGTTAATACCTAGAGCAGCATAGTGAGTTCTTATTCAATGTTTTGCCTTTTCAGAAAAGAAATCGTGAGCTAATTTCTATGGTAGTTTCACCATGACTTCTCACGTCCAAGTTATCGTTCTGGCTCCAGCACCAGAAGTCGGCCCAGACTGCATGAAATGTGGTCAACCAAGCACTGAATTCATAACGCGCAGCTCCAATCGCAATGGCAATGCTGGTCGGCCCTACTACAAATGCGTTCCTTGTAACAAATTCTTAGTTTTCAACGATACTCGTGGTAATGATCCAGCAAACCCTCCCTGCTACTGTGGCCACTCTAGCAAAAGACAAGTTTCTGGAGTTGGAAGAAGAGTTTCTCGCGGTCTTCATTATGTATGCCGGCTTGGAAGGTGCAATTTTTACAGCCCCGTCATGGGAAGAGGCCAGCAGCAACTAAGCTTTGAGGGCCTTGAAAATGATATCATTGATCTGTTCATCCGTTCCTGTACCATTTGACGCAGACACCTTGCCTGTCTTGGTCCTATTACACATGACCACAATTTATCGAATTCATCAGAGATTTCTCTCCGCATCCCCAGAGCAGACTTCGTCCTTGAACTTTAATATTGTCAACTTGTGATGCCAGTCCGTGGAGAAAAGCGAATATAAGGTCCGTCGCCATGAGCCATCAACCTCGTGAGAAACTTGTATTCCGGTAAGTGTTTTTGCGCCGTTCCTTCCCAGACTTATTGTTTCAGACCGTCGGACACAATTTCTGGGTGAAGAACCTCCAAAGAACCCTTGCAATGGTTATGTGCATCTCCATCAGAGCTAGATTCTGGCCAATGCAATTCCGACAAGTTTTTCCGGGAAGACCCCCCATTCAATTTGGGGCAGTACTGTCGTCCCGCAGCGAGCCTCAGAGGCGGGACTTAAAATATATAATAGAGATAGATACATCGTGATCTTGCACCTCAACTACCTGGAGACCACACAATGTCTGTTAAACCCTCGTCCGTAAAGAGACGTCGTTCGGAAAGTGCACGAGCGAAGGCACAGCAACGCCTCAGGCGTAAAAAGGGACTCTTCAAGAAGGCCGCAGAATTTAGCCATGAGTGCGAGGCTGACGTCTTCTTGGCCGTCCGGATTCATAAAACTGGACAAATTTATGTCTTGGATTCCTCTGCACGGAGAGAATTGTTAGATACATTATCAAATTTGGTAAGGCACATTGGATGGCTTTCCATCACAAGGACATGCAGGGCTCACACGGCTAGGCGACATATTATCCACGGCCTATCGAGGAAAGATTGGACGACATTATATCTCAAGGACAGGATTGTCCATCATTGGATGCGCCGTTAAATCGAGGATGAAGATAAAAACCTGGGCGTGGGTCTCGTCACCTCATTCTTTACAGTACACTCTACAGCTTGCTTTCCACAATGTTCTTTGCTGTGCATAAATCATGAGTCTTACAATATGCAATTTCCGGTACCAGAGGTGCCCAAGTAAGTTTTTTCACACCTCCATGTGGCATGTCGGATGTCCCTCCTCAAGCAGGCGGTGCTGTATACCGAATCGGGTTTAGGAGCGGTCCAGTCAGGGCTATCTGCGGTTCCCCACATCCGCAACGGAAACACGAGATCATGGAGACTTGGATCCGAATCGTTCATTCTAAGGCAGTAACTTGATGTGTCCATCGAGTTGGAGGATCGATGCAATGGTCTTGCGGAAGGGCCCTTTGTCGCGCCAACCAATCATGGTCTTGGCGGAACCCCCATAGCCGCAGGAGGTTGCGAGCCAACCGAGATGACGTCACTGCGGCGCTAGCACCGCATCACCTAGAAAGTCCATCGTGCTTGTCCTATTATCTGCGGAATGAATTACACATATGTCTGGTAACAATGCGGCCCAGCGTTTGTGTGGTGCCGGCCACGCCTACTTATCCGAATTCTTGTCGCATGTTTCGTCACTATATTTAAGACGAAGAAATGACAGTTCTTGAAGCTACTGGGAATCGCCTAGCTGATAAGTTCCAGGCTCGCAGATTGCTGATGGTAGCATTAGACCAGTAAACGCACTCTGCCGTATGAAAGTGCAGCCAAGATGTGGATATTCTAGACTTTGAAGCTGTGATGAAAGCAGCGCAACAAGATCATCGCCTGAGCCATCGCGGAGTTCCACTGCAAACACCCATATCCACGCCCGCCAGTACCCCAACTCCGGGGTCTTCGGCTCCTCCACCCTCCCCGACGGGCTAAAACGCTGCACCGTTCCGGTAGAATCCTCCTCGGGAGTGCCTCATCCATACCGGGCAACCGCCTTCCACGTCTACAATCAACCATCGCCCGGACCCTGTCCCACGGCACCACAGGCGCTGCCTACTACGCAACCATTCACGTCCCCGTCACAAACTCCTCGCAAGCCTCTGCCTCAAGCGCCGCCAGAGAGCCCTCATCGACTGCGTCTGCATGGACAACCCCGCCATCTGCCCAGACTTCTACTGCGACGTCTCTCCCGAGTCCTCCCTGCCCAACAACGAAGCCATCATCGCCCACATCCGCGCCATCGACCCGTCCGGCGTCCTCGTCAAGCCGATCCTCACCCCGCGCTTTGCCTCGTCGTGCTCCGCCACCGCCATGCTTGGCATCGCAGACCAGGCCACCACCACTCATCCGAGGATGGCGCTCCGCTGCCGTGATGATATGACCATTGACCGCAGTCTAGCACCGGCACCACGCCCTGAGTCCACGCCTTCAGGTTTCAGCAGGGTAGAGTAGGGTACGCACACGAACTTCTCAATCTAATCATATTGACTTGCAGAAATCTCAGCCAATCTCACTACGAAAGGCTTCCAAAGCATCGCGGTATGGACGAAGATACCCCGACGTTGACTCTGTATATTCAAAATCGTGGCGGTAGCCGCCCTTGCTTTCTTTAGCCCTGCAGAAAAATGTATCTCCGCAGAGGCTTCCAGACGGACTTTCATAAAAGTGCCCTATAACGTGAAGGCAAGGTGGCCCCGTGGGCCCGAATGCCCATGACATGAAGGTATAAAGAGAGGGGGGCATATTAAAGTCGTTCAGAGAGTCCGAACTATCATCGTCCGTGACATCGTCCATGTCATGGAACTGCCATTCTGTAACCCGGAGATGTAGTACTCGGATACTCTCACTGATGCTTGGTGAGGACAAAAGGGTTTGCTGAATGAGGATAAAGGTTAGTGAGCTGCACTTAACGAAAATTCGGTATGTCTGGCGTACCAGTATGTTAAAATTATTGCAGCAAATACCGAGAAATTCAAGGTTTAGCCCAGCCAACGGATTTTGAGAAACATCAGCCGACAGTTTCTTCACCTCAGATGGCGTAAATGCCATCGCAGGATCGCCCAGGGGATCACTATCGTGAGATAATTGCTGATAGACAAGCCTCCGCAAAGATCTTTTATGGCACAGTGCGGAATCCCAGATCGATAATGGATTTGAGAAGCTCACTACCGAGACATACAACTCTTCGAGCCCTTGGAACGCATCAAGGAAGCTAGAAAGCGCAAAAGCGCTTTCAGTGTTATTCGTATGGGGATCAGATTCGATCGACAAGGATTTCAAAGAAATCGTCGGACTCGAATTGCGAATGCTGTGTAAGAGCTCCTCCCAACCTTTGCAAAGGCGAAGACTCAAGGATCGAAGTAAGCCGAAACTGAAAGTCGAAGAAAGCTTTTCGTGCGTCGATAGGAAATCCATGTTAGTTAAACGAAGATATTGGAGCGTAGGAAAAACGATCCCTGGTTTTCTGTCACTGATATTTGCAACCTCACTGGCGAAAAAGCATTTCATATAATTCAGCGGCTTAAGATACCAATTCGACACACCGACATCCAAGCGGATAAGATGCGATGAGTTCTGCTCTAGGGCTGAGCATAATTCGGTGATGTGATCCCGATTATCTAGCATGGGCCATGATATATTCTCTAGGTATCGGAATCTTGACAAGGAAATCTCCCCGCAGTCATGTCGGCAAGAGCCACCAGTCCGGAGACTAATAGACTTGAGCTTTTTCTGCCTTTGTAGTAGAAGGCCGGAAGAGCCGAGGAGCTCCTCTGGGACGCACATGCCCAGGTCCCAACTATTTCAGGACAGAATTAGATCATCTCTTCTCGCGGTAGATTATAAAACGCAGAACGCACGTACATAAAGCTCTCAAGTTTATCCGTCATACATCTGGCAACAATCTGCAACAGAGTGTTGATGGGGTAGCTCAGGTGTCCGTACTTCCTGCGGTCGGCCCTCGGTATTCTTTTTGGTACGTCGTCAGATTCACTGCCGGATTCACTGCCGGATTCACTGCCGGATTGCCGGATTCACTGCCGGATTCACTGCCGGATTCACTGCCGGATTCGCTGCCGGATTCACTGTCGGATTCACTGTCGGATTCACTGTCGGATTCACTGTCGGATTCGGTGATCAGATAGGGATCTCTGTGAAAACAACCGATCGCAATGCGAGCCCGTGATCTTATCTCAATTGTTCGTAGATGGATGAGGGGATCGATTGGATGTGTGGGTGCTTGCAATATTGCATCAACGTTCCGCCAATCATCGAAGTCCTCATTCTCTTCATCGGTCTTCAGAGTGACCGATTTATATAGGAATGGAACCGTGACGGAGTATAAGTATTTTGAAACTCGACATAAGCTGTTGAGATCATCTCGTTCCAGATACTAGTCAGTGCACGTAAATTAGCTGTGAACGAGAAATTGGGCGTCAATTTCCACACCTCAAGCGTAATATGGATTATCTCGATTGGGAGTCTCAAAAGCATCCTGCTAGTGATGACGTCCAGGGGATAATGAAAACGGCGACCACCCGAATAGCTGGAGACCACACAGAAGACAACGTTTATTTATATGCTGACAGGTGCTGCCGGCCGATAATTATTGCGCCTCCCTCGCTCGACAAGCCTGCTTGGGTTCGTGGGCCATCCTCTTTACCCATGCTCTTCTAACATTACTGCTCGGTTTCTCTTTGATGTTATTTTACTCACCCTACTCCTTGCCATGGTTTCGTATTTGTTCTCTTGCCGAAGACGAAGGGACTCCTCTGTTTTGATTTGCCATAATGGCGAAATGAATGGCTGCGGTGCGCTGCGGTCCGGGACCCACACTCCGCAGCGCTTCAATCATCCGATTCTGTCCGCAACGGGACGGCCCATTGCTGAGACCCTTCGAGAAAGCAGCAGTTAATTGGGACTGGTTGTGCCCCTGGTCCTTAAGAGACAACGTGGCCCAGGAAAATACCTTGGCCAATCATACCCTTCATTGACCTTGAGAAGTACTCAACGTTCCAGGTGCATTGGTTCACTGAGCTAACCCCGCCCGAAGAGGCCCCGCGATGGGTTGGCCAATCACACGCTACCTCGGTGCGTCCACCAATAAGGCTCTCCGTGGACCCAACACATCCGCAGGAGCTTGCGAGCCAACTAAGAGAGGCCACTGATTCCAAATACCTGTGGTGACGTATCCGCTGCGGCGCTAGCACCGCATCACCTAGACAGTCCGTCATTCTCGCCCTATTGTCTGCGGGATGACTTACGCATGTGTCTGGTAACCATGTGCATCTCAGGAGGGTCGGCAGGATTTGTGGCAAAAGAAGGGAGATGAGGGGATGGGGTTACGGTGAGAGGATATGGTCGGAGTTGTCGATGAAGTTCGATGGCCACAAGCCGGGCGTTGACCGGAACAACAACCTGGGATTGGAAGGAAACATCGGTGGAGTGAGAAATGTCTAATGTTACAAGACAGGGCCTGAAATAGGCGGGTAGGCAAACGAAGTTGGTCTGTCTTTAAGAAGGGCTCCAGCAAATAGCTCCAACAACTTCCGGCAGTGCCTGGCATCTAAATTAGGGCGCGTACCCCGGAACCTGCTATGGTTAGCCCGTTCATGAAGTAGATCTCTGATGAAGGGGCTTTGCACAGTCACCCTGAACATCCGTGGGAGTTGCCAGGGTGCCTGGAGCCGGCCCCGCCCGTGTCTCTGGCTTAGCTAGTCATGTGATCAACTGGAGCGACCGGGCCACCATAAACAACCACGGCATCGCCGCAGCAGCCGCAGGGGGCTCGAACGTCGAGTCTCAGGCATCATGACCCGTGAAGGAGAACGGATGCGACTCCCGCAGTCACTAATTCCCAATACTCTCAATTTTATTGTCGAAGAATCGTCATTTTTCAAAAAATGGGATCGACTACCCTCACCAAATGAAGTGCAAGCACGCGCGAAGGCGCAACATCTCGCTGGAGGGTGTCCGGATCGAAGGAAAACCCATTCGATAGCAGCCCCATATGTGCGACCGCCACCTGCCATTTTCGAAGAGTTGGGCCTATTTGTCAAATGGGGGAGCTCTGTCCAACTATCCGAAGCCCAGTGCCTATATGCCATCCGTCAGACCCTCAAGGGCGATGTTCCTGTGCCCGAAGTGTATGGCTGGCGCACTGAAGGAGACGAGAAATACATTTACATGGAATATGTGAACGGGGAATCTCTTGAGCGAGTATGGCCAGTCATGGGACATGAGGACAAAGCTGGCATCTGTCGCGAACTGAGGACAATATATCAGCGCCTCCGACAGCTCGAACAGGACCCGGAGAAACCATTTATAGGTACGAATATCTCGCGTACCCTCTGTAAATCTGATTCTGTCAGCTAATCTTTATTCGTAGGCAACATTACGAAAGGACCGCTTTACGATAGGGCATTTCATGTGAACTATATGCATGAAGCAGGCCCTTTCGCTACCGTTCGCGAATTTCACGACTGGTTTACATTCCTTCACCGAAGACCAATGTCAGATCCGCACTCAGTGCCGGTGGAACCATTCCGCCATGACCTCCCGGATGACTGTGCAATCAAGTTCACTCATGGCGATCTACATCGCACTAACATCATCGTCACACCCACACCTCCTTACCGTGTTCTGGCAGTTGTCGATTGGGAACAATCTGGCTGGCTACCTGAGTACTGGGAGTCTCGCAAGGCGCAATATACCGCTGATAGAAGTGAATCATGGTCCACTACCTACCTGCCCGAGATTCTGGACCAATTTGCTAGTACTTGGGATCCATGGGACTACTACACGACGGCAATGGGATGTTAAATCGTGGCACAGTGCGCTAATTGTCCTTGCGGCCTGTCGCCACAGATGGCCATTCAAGGAAACTTTTACCAACCGTGAGAAAATTGGAATTATTGATACCCATCAGATCACTTAAAACAGATTGATTTGGTACTTCATAAAGTAAGCTTCCGGATACGAAATAGGCAAGCCCCACAAGATCCTTCTCTCAACCATTGTTATCAGCACCGCACAAGGATGCAAGTAACGGAACCCGCAACGCGGCACCCAGGTCACAGCAGTCTCGGAGCGTTCTGAACAACTGAACCTGCGCTGCTCGCAACCAGGCCTTCGGCAATAAGTTTCTGGATATAGTCTCGCATCCAGTTCTGGCAGTTGGGTGCCTGAGATACTAATCAGTATGTATGGTCGTTCCAATGGTGGACCTGGCTTACGGATGGATCAAATGGATTGGCACTGCGTCCCGGAGGCGGCACAATTGTTGCAACTGACTCCAGTCGATCACGAGCAGTTGTGTCAGCAGACTGTTGTCCGGTGCCCACAGTATCTGTTATATACTGGGCATTGACTTGGGCGAGTGGAATAAGCTGGTGCTTCCGCTGAGTGAGACTGAAGTCGTAGTTCCGCTTGAATTCAAGGAAGAATCCTGTGGCAGTGGTTCCGGTCACATGGATAAGCTTTCCCACTTTGCCTGCGCCACCAGAAGGGATGAAGACAGCATAATGAGCTGGTCTGGCGCCATTTGAGAATATCGCCAAATGGATGGTGCGAGACATTGAGGGCAGCACAGGTGGAAGTTTATAGAGATCGCAGACTGATGGATATTGGAAGAGTCAGATTGTTGGATGCCAATAGTGAGTACTGGCGGGTGGAAATCTCCTTTATATGTCCTTCAAGGCTATTGAAGACAAACAACCACTGGAATTTAGACGCCCGCAGTATTCCTGGCGCATTGTGGTGTTTCGTGTGAAGCCCCTGTGGGCGGTTAATTATTCGTCCTCACGTATTTGAAGCTAAATGAGATGCCAACACCGGATGGACATTGACCAATAATTCCTTGGCTGCCACCGCACCAGCTGGGAGATTCAAATTCAGTGGGCGCTTACTCCAGACACTTTCACCTAGGTACGTAATGAGATATATACTGGCGCTTACTCTAAAGAGTCAATCTGATGATTGGGTACGAGGAGGATTGCCTATCATTCTTGAGTGCTCGCTGCGGCGAATGACCTTGATTGTAGCTCTATGCAGTATGCCGCGGGCGTTAACCCTCACCAGGTCCTTGTCCGTGTATAGTGTACCTCGAGTCCTTCTACGACAACTGAGTGGCCCGCAGAACCCCGACATGGGTAGACCCACTTCCCGCAGCAGCCAGCGGGTCTCGTCGACCAATGGAAGACGACTATCGGTGAGGCTGATATTGAAAACGGCTCAGCGTTCAGCTTGACCATCCGATAATGCTCTCCACCAGCTGAGTTGCCTAGCCGCTTTGTTCCACACACAGCGATCCTGATAGTCAAAAAAATAAACCGTATGCCGAAAGCTTCGGCTAAAAGAGAGTCCTGCATCGAGCCACACACCCAAGGCTTACTAACCACCCTTTTCACTTTCGATGTCTCGAAGCCACTGGAAAGTCTCGGCTCAGCTAACTTCCGAAACATCGATGAGTACGTTAGTCCGACGACTCTTTCGAATTGTCTAATCCGGAGCTTGAGCGCTAACTAAAGTGATGCCGCTGCTTCCAATGGTTTGTTCTGCCACATCATTCTGAGGCGCTAGTGCCGCACCACCCACCATCCTCGCCCAATTCTCTCCGTGTGTTTTAGTAGCGACCCAGTCAGAGAAGTGGAAATGGCAGGTGAGAGGATAAAGAGCCGCAGTGAGAGGTGATTCTCGGAGCTGTCGATACAATTCGTTATGTTGCGAGACTGGGGTTGGCCGGAAGAACTTCCCAAAACTGTCTCTGACACTTAAGAGTCTGGCGCTGCGGAGACTTACCGCGGAAGCCAGGACAGATTGTTCCACTCCCTCAGACAGTGAGTCTCGTGAGCTGCGTACGAGGTGCCGCAGCGCGGGCCACGTAACGCATTTGAATGGATACATATAGGTTGACAAGGGTGGCCCTTCCACTGTCTGCGGTGATGGGAGGGCTGAATGTGTTCTAGATCGGGAAACGCTGCGGCGCCACGGCGCAGCGGCGCCGCTTCGTCATCTATAAAAGCCGGCTCCCTCTACCCATCAAGGACAGCCAGCAGTCGTTATTCCTTCACCCAATTGTCCTCTGACTTGAGAGCTTCTGAGGACTGATTTTCTGGCATTCACCCTGTCTCTCCTTGGTCTTCACTTTCCCAGCCTTACAACCCTGGAGAGTAAGTGCCTCCAGTGAACCTATTGTTATGAATCATGGCCATTGTCTGTGTCGAGCCCTTGAGCTGTACCGGACCCCGAATCTGAGGCCGAGTCCGTATGGCCCAGTGAAGCTGCTTTCAGATCTCCGCTCCGAGTTCTTAGGTATGAGTCGTGTCTGAGTATTGACCGGTTCTTTTCCTCGTCCCAAGCCGCCGATTTCAGCAGGGAAATTGAGTCGTAACTAACGCACCCCAGTGTCTCAAGCAGATCCGGAGTCTTCTAGTCGGGGTGACTAGGCAACCCTCCTTGCTATTCGTCCTCTGTACTATCAACTTTCTCCAAGTCCACCAACCGCATTCATCATGCCGTCAAGCCCACTCTGTCAGGGGAAACTGACGGTCTTGAGGTAGGGCTGTTTTCGTGGCGGCCAGAAACTTCGCGGCCACCTTCGGTCCCCAAATCAGCCTACCTTCTGGGCATTCTCCGGCTATACGAGGCTTGGTTATCCCAGCCCGATCCACCGCTCCGTAGGGCTGGACCCTCCTGGTGCAGCCGGGCTCGACATTCAAAGATGATGTGATGCACGGATTCTGTGCACAAACCCTTTCTTGTACTCAGGAGTGTCCCGAGTATAGTGGAGGTGCGCTCCGACCGTTTCATGTCCGCTTTTTTCCAACGGGAAGAAACGGGTGGCCAGCCATTTGGTGACTCCTCTGATGCGACTCGGTCCATGGCCCAGCCTCGGCGTGGTCGGTAAGCGCGCTGGTTGCTGTGAGAGAGTTATGCTAGGGCTTGAGTAAGTCTGTCTTGTTTGTGATCTCGAACGTTGTCCCTGCACGCCCTGTTGACGAACGCCAGGGACTACCCTAATACTGCGCCGTGTTGCTTGCGGCCACCCATCTGGCAGAGGTGAAGCCTACCTGTCGCATACAGTGAACTACAAGACCTCCGCCGCGACCTTTTCCACCATCTTCGCCTGGCGGCTTAGAACGCTGATGACTCAACACATCTTGAAAAGCGTATGGTCCAGTTGCTCATGTTTTCTCGGCAAGATCCCTTAGCTTACCATACTTGTGGATGAACGCTTAGCCAGGCCAGCGAAGCGTCTCCAGTTAACTTCCCCGCTAAGTCCCGATCTCCCGACGCGGTGGCAACTAAGGCCTTGTTTGATCGGACTATGGGATGTTCCAACAATGAGAGCTAGTCCTCAGTTTGTCCCAGACGTTCTTACCCGTCTCAGATTCTCTGGAACGGACAATACACCCACATTCACGCTTTTGACATATTCAGTCTTCCTGGAATGACCAAGGTAAGTTTACTGCTCAACATCCTCGCTGTCTCAAATGCTTTCAGGATGATATGCTGATGATCTCAAAAAACGGGACCTTGCCAGCTCAGATCTCAGATTCCGTTGCCCATGCAAGGTCTTTGTGTTCTTGGGGTTGAAGGCAATGCTCTCTACCTGGGCTACACTACTATTCGCACGTCCAAAAGTCGGCCGGGATAATATTCGCCGTATCTGACTCGGAGCGCTGATGACGTGACCGAAAGCGTATGAACGATCTCGGAGAAGCGGTGGCTGGTTTCTTTCACCATCTTGCGGTTGATGGCCTCTTGCAGGGTTGTATCTTCGGTTCAATCCACTAGCCTGGACAACTGCCTTAATATTTAGCCATGCCTGAGGCACGTTGAAAAAGGGCGCGAGGCTCAATCACTTCATCAGTTTTATCGTCACC
Source organism: Evansstolkia leycettana (assembly GCA_000787455.1). Taxonomy (NCBI): domain Eukaryota; kingdom Fungi; phylum Ascomycota; class Eurotiomycetes; order Eurotiales; family Aspergillaceae; genus Evansstolkia; species Evansstolkia leycettana. Next base: position 20,564 of record JSYV01000058.1, on the reverse strand, counting down.
TGTTCCGGTCCAAGAGAAGATGACAGCGCTAACCTTGATATGATAGATTCGACAGTGGATCGCGTACTGGCTTGGTATCCCCGCGATGCGGAATGTTGACGGTGACGCTTCGCAGTCGATATCGAAGGGCGCTTGCGGTTTGCCTACCCAACGAGATGCACTGTTTACCGCTTCCACCGATCAGGAGGGACGGCTCGGCAACAATGTCAATAGATGCACGATATAATTCGACATCCAGTCGGAGCAAGCTGAGAAGGGATATGGTATCACCCGTCCACAAGAGTCCAAAGCAAAGGACTAGTCGATTTACTTACACCGCGCAGGCCATGGTGAAGATAGCCCCATCAGTATGGAGCGCTACGAAACTCGTATCAGGCACGGGGGTCGGGATCGAGGTAGGTTTGAAAATCTTCGATGATGCGTTTCTTTTGTCTGTGGTCTAGAACCATGGCCAATAGCCCCCCAGGCTTCTTCGACGCCACGCGCATCCACTCGGAACTAACCCCCAACCTGAGGGCACTTTAAATATTGATGCTGTAGCTGTCCTCGTCACGGGCGAAGCGCCTCAGCGTCCCTTGGCATAGTCGGATGTTGTCTATAAAAACCGGCTCCCACGACCGATCAGAGGCAGCTAGCAGTTGCGCCATTCCTTCCTCGGATTGCCCTCTAACTTCGAAGCATCCTCAGGGATGCCTTTTTAGTCTGGTCTTGTCTCTTCGCTTCACTTTCACGCTTATTCCTATTGATCAGGTTTATGGTTTGTGTCAAACACTAACGCTGAATAGACCGGAATCCGAGGCCGAGTCTATACCGCTCAGGAAAGCTGCTTTTCAGGGTATGAGGCCCGTCTTCAGTGCACGGTTCTCCTTGCTCCAAGCCGCCTCTTTGCGCAGGGCGTTTCAGCCACACACACACACACCCCTCAGTGTGGCGCGGGAATTGTGCGTTTCCTCGTCTGAGGGCCAGGCTGCCCTTCCTACTATCCGTCTTCGATCATCTCAGCCTCCTCGAATCCACTGATCCCTCGCATCCTGCCGTCGAGCTTGCTCTGCTAGGCCCAGGTTGTGGTCTTGAGGATTGGCTGGAGTCAGTCCTGTTTCCCTATTCGAGGTTCAAATTTGAGATTCTACCGAGCCTTAGATCGGACTGGTCGCGCACCACCAGCGCAGGGCCGGCATCGAGCCAGATCCCCAGCTACCAGGTGGTCTCGGAATTTAATGAGTCTTCATAGCCTCTCGCCACGATGCGGGCACGTTGGATTTGAATCCCCAGGTGCTGTCCACGATTACGAGTGAATAGAAACGCAGCAGTCTCCGCTTCGACCGACACGAGACGGCTCCCACTCCATTTGATGGACCAGGACCGCTTGTTGCAGTTTTGACATGCTTTCTGGACTGAATATGGGGCGATAACCACCGACCCATACGCTAATGGCATCCAATATCCTGCTCAGGTAGATCAGGAATAAGATTGGGCGTCTCGGGGACGCCTGATACACGCCTGGTTCGATCCTGGGATGGGCACGGTATATTGTCGATGACGAGCCAGACCTGCCCACGCTCATGTGTTCACCGCATCTAACCGCCACCGAGGTCTAACTGCTGATGCGAACCACAACCCGTCTGTCAGCATGGGAGGGTTCCAACAATAGCAACCGGAGCTCACATTGGCTCCAGCTGGCCCAAGGACACAGTCTCATACGAGTGTCCTTGACTTTCGTCGTCTTATGTTTGTACCCTCATGAGCGACACGGATCATATTCCACATTTGTTTGGCTCGTCTAATGCCTATGGCTTCCATTGAGTCACCACCCGTCGCGGACACCATGGAAAATTTGCACAGACATGGATTCATATTGGTGGAAGATGCAGAAACCGGGAAAGTGTTGAAGATATGGAAACGAGGTCTCTCATAGGATCTTCCGCCCTATGAATCCGTATCCTGGAATCGTCTCTTTCCTGGGTATGTTCTTTGCCTGAATCTGAGTATCCCATGACTGACTCTATCCCAGGATTGCCTATCCCAGAATTTGTCTGCTCCCGGGATTGTTCCAAATTTTTTTCACCGACCTCAGGAAGGTCCTTGACCACTCCCAGGCGTGGCCTTCAGTTACTGTGTCATCTTCCGCTGAGAACTGGGGCAGCATCTCCAGCTGATCGAACCAACTGCCGCTCCGTAGGGTTCTGGATTGCCATTGACTGCGTTGCGTTCAGGGCATCATGGCCGCAGTGGAATTTCCCTCAACCAAATGTGGTCGAACCTGGACCAATCTGCGATGGCCTCGTGCGAGGCATGCAGGTGAACGAGGTCGAAAGGAGCAATGTAGAGATATATCTGGTCAAAAGAAAGGTAAGTCGTTATTCCAGAATTGAGGGTCATTATGAATGATCAAGCTATGGACACATTTCGTGTCTCCTACTAGGAATAACATCGTGTCCCACTCAACGCCTTCCGCTCAAAGCTTCGAGAACGGTGTTTTGACGGTCTCTGTGGGATTTGTACTTGCCGGTCCAGACCTCAGCCTCTGTTGCCCACGGGAAGTCTTTGTATTCTCAGCATTGAGTGCAACTATTTGGTTCGCTTTCGAGAGACATATCCGACGTCAGCAGGTTCATCCTGCTCGCTTGGCGCTACCAATACGTCCATGGTGTAGGGGCACTTGGCCACTTGGCTCATTCCCGCAGAATCCTGCGCATCCACCGGCTTCCTTGTTTGACCTAAAAAGTGCCAACGATCCTGGGGAAGTGCAGGTCAGGCATTACCTCACGCTGGACAGCCTCTTCGGTGACTGTCCCAATGCTAGTTGGAGGACAATAGCTGAACCTACACAGGGTTCTGTTGTTGCGTTTCCTCGCAGAGAGAAGACCCGAAAGCTGTTACGAATGCTACAGGCTCGACCGTGAATCTCGTGCTGATTCGGTGGATCCGGATCAACCCCTTGCTGATTCATTTGACTGCGATCGAATGCATGCTGGCGAAACACACGGCATATCGGACAGGCGATCCAAACGAAGTTGCAGGCGAAGACAGGAGACAACGACCCATGAATCGGGTACGAGGTGATTCATAAGTTCCGTCGTTCTCAACCTACCCGCAGATCCGATAGTATCCCACCTCCTCATAACCCGACCAAGAAGGCGCTTCTGTGTGAAATCACCGCCGGGGTTGCCTTTACAGCGGGTCCTTCAGATCCCTGCATCGTCTCTGAAGACGAGGAAGCTGGAGAGCGATGACAGCGTGACCCTCAAGGCGATCATCGACTTGTGCGGCCATCAGTCTTCGCTATTGTCATGACTCCCCTGTTTGCTTTTGATTACCGGTATATTTCTGTCTCAAGCGAAACCCGGTGAAAGATGCAACCATCCTAAGTTCGCGAGGCGACCAACCCGCCGAACCAGTTTTACTTCGAGCGCCAAATCCAAGACCGCCAGAAACATCTGTATACCATCGAATCATACCATCAAATCTAATCGCCGTCGAGATCTACCGCTTGCATGCGCACGCACGCTTTCCATCCTTGACATGGTCAAACACGCCCGCCACGTCCACTAAGAAGGCCACCACGAGCTGCTTTCTCTTCCACGCATCGTGTCCGTTCTGGATCTGGATCTGGATCTGGTACGTCGCGGTGTCCACTGCGCTGCATCGCTTGCGGCCACTCATCTATCCGGACTGAAGACATCTGGTCGCCTCACTTGACCTGCAAGAACCTCCGCTGTGATGTTTTCCACCACCTTCCCCGGGCATTTTAGCAGGCTGATAACCGGACGCGCCTGAACAGCGTATCGACCTGGTGTATCAAGATCCTCAGTAAGATCCCTTGGCCGTTTTCCGTGCTTGTGGATGAATGCCTCGCCGGACGTACTGCCGGGCCGACGTGAGGTGCCTCCGGGTTCCTTGCTGGGTCACGATCTCCCGGCCCGGTGTCCGAAAAGGTGTGGTTGGACTACGGAATGCTTTAACGACAGGGCCAGTCCTCTTAGTTGCCCCCAGACTAGTCTAACGCAGTCTGCTTAACCTGGAGTCACGGCTGGTTGGCCGAGGGATCGTCCGACAGGTGACAGCAACCTACGTGGTTGCTTATATAGTAGCTGCCATGCTTTCATTGAAGGACGTCTCTACAGTATTATGAGTGTTGATAAAGGTAAGTACCTGGATTGGAACAAGGTGTAACCGTCTAAAATTGAAGTTCTTTCCAGTCTCAGGCCGTTTAGCACCGCCCGGTCTTCCCTCCTCGAGGTGACCTACGGAAGTCACTTATTCACCGTCCCTTCCTTCTCAAAGGCTTCGAGAATGATATTTTTGTGCTCCTCATGGAGCTTGTACTTGCCAGCTCGGACCTCAGCCTCTGTTGCCCATGCGAAGACTTCGTGTTCCGCGGCATTGTCTTCTATCTGGCTTGTCCGGCTGGACGCACGTCCAGAGTCGACCGGAGGAAAGTCATCAAACTCGGAGATGCTGATGACGTAGGGAAACTCGATCCACTCTCGCTGTCCACTGTGTGTTGACTGGCTCCATTGTTTGACGGAAAGTGTGTGAACAATCTTGGAGAAATGGAGGCCAGTATTGTTCATCACTTCGCGCCGGATGGCCTCTTGCAGAGTTGCGTCTGAGACTTCAACGCATCCCCCGGGGCCAGTATCCCAATATCTTTCCTTGATGCCGTTTGAGGCACGCCGGAGAAGAAGCGCCCGGAGCTCAACCGCCTTGCCGGTTCTCCTGTCCTGCGTTCTGGGCCAGGAAAAGATGACAGCGCGGACCCGGATATTGTACGCTCGACCGTGAATCGCGTACAGGCCCGGGGCATCGGCGATCCGGAATGTCGAAAGTGGTGCTGCGAAATCGATATCGAAAGACGTTTGCGGTTTGCCTACCCAGCGATGCACATTGTTGACTGCTTCCACAGGACGACTCCTGTATTGCAAAAGGTAATTCTGAACCTCTGCTGCAGTGTACCGATCAGGAGGGACGCTCGCTGCGAACATAGTCGATAGATGGCCGATAAAATTTCGTGTCCATTCGGAGGAAGCTGGCGAGGAGTATGGTATCATCCGTCCACAAGAGTCCAGATCACCCATGACGTGCTCCGTCGCAGGCTCCATGAAGATCAAGAGAAAGTGTTCTTGGAGAGCCAGAGCGTCTGCGCAGCCAAATTCAACCTGCAAATCAACGCGCCCCGGGCGGAGAAGAGCGTGGTCCAGCTTCTCGGGGGCGTTGGTGGTCATGATCAAAGTGCGGCCTTCATGGGCGGCTACGCCATCGACAGTGTTAAGCAAGCCAGAAAGAGTGATTCCGTTAGAGGGTTGTCTGTCATCATCCGCCTCTATCTCACTATCCTGTTCATCGTGCGCTGCATCCTCGCATGGCCGTCGCATGCTGTTGCCGGCCTTGCGCTTTGGAAGCCCGGCCTGGTCCACGTCTTCGAGAACAACGATACAGTATCTGGGAAGAGATTGAAATAGCAGTGTGAGGCTATCCTCGTCCAGACCATTGGCGCAAAGACTGACCGTGTAGATATCCAGATTGAACAGGCTAGCAAGCGCCAGGCACATGGTTGATTTACCTGTACCGGGCAGGCCGTGGAGCAGATAGCCGCGTCGATATGGCATGCCACGATCCCCGTACCATTTGCGGGTACCGGGGTCGAGGTAGTCCTGGATATCTTTGACGATGCGTTCCTTTTGTTCATGGCCAAGGATAATGGTCGATAACTCCCGAGGCTTCTTTGCCGCAACGCGCACCCACTCGAATCCGAAACCCAGCTTGAGACCCCTCCGAATATTAATGCGGTAGCTGTCCTGGTCAAGTGAAGCCTGCTGCATGTCCGATACAAGACTTCTCAGGACCCATTTGTTCCAGGGTGCAGCATAGAAAGACAAGTTCTCCATGCTAGCGGCCCAAGGGCTGTTGGGAGACCTGAAAGACTGACGATACAGAAAGATCCAGCATCCCTTGTAGGTAAAACGATGGAAACGCAGCGGCCCCGGGGTATATCGAATCTTTCGCTTGTTACGAGGTCTCCTAAGCCAGGGCTTCGACGGGTCAACATTGAATTGTGCTCGGTCTGCGTCTGAGAGGTCATCCTCGTCGTTCTTATCGTCACAGGGAAGATTCCTTTTCGTCCCGGCGACGACCTTGCGTGAACCAGTGAGACCGGCATGGGTGGAAAGCCAGCGCATGGCATCATTGTGCAGGTCATCATGAGACCTGATTTCGACAGTTGCTGCAACAAAGAAAAGGAACGATTGGAAGCGGCCCCAGAATGCTTTGGCAGCATACGTCCAGAACGCGAACAACGCCGCAACAATAAACAGATATGATGAAATATCAATGCGGAAATAATAGGAGCAAAGATGGGTGAGGAAGCTATAGCCGGGAATGAATGATTCGAGCAGCGCCTCGACTGGCAGCTGATCGGATGTAAGGTTAGGTAAGCTCATCCTGGACATATCCTTTTGTGATGATTGAGGAACCTGAGCTGACGGGTAACGATATGTGTCTTATAAACAAACTAGAGGGCCTCTATCTCAACCGTACATGGTTCCTACTTCAACAAGGCCCGAATATCTCGCGCCGCCATAGCCGGATTCCATTGTGACTATTCTGCGTGTGGCTTGCATTAGACCACTCGCCTGAGCCCCATCTCCAGCCTTGTGTGACTGGTTTCACTATTGACCGGCATGGCGCGTCATCCAACCTGTTTGTTCTCCGAGGCCAACACACGTACTCGTACTGCCGGGGCGAGGATATCGGTGCCTAATTCAGGGGCTAGCCAAGCCGAGGCCCTGTTACCGTACACCAAAATATGTCAAAAGTGGGGCTCGGCGCCCACGGGTACTTCTGTCCGCAAATCACGAAGACAAGCAGAGTACAACAGATGAACGCGTCATGCCGGCTGAGCGCTATCGGTGCCTTGTCGACTCTCCGCGTCGGATCCGGGCTGCGGAGTTCCGCGTATTCTCTCATTTGCTGTAAGCACTTGGCGGCTTTTCGTGTCGGCCCCCACTATCTACCAACCTTCGGATTCGTTGCATGGAAACATCACTTGAATCTAGAGCATGGGCACATTCTAAGGTGCAAACAGATGCTGATCACTGAAAGGCTGACCTTTGATACGGTTACCTCACATGGACGGAAATGATACTGGAGCTAGCTATATCTGCCTCCATCAAGATAGGAAAGCCCGTCCTCACCACCCAGTGAAACCATCATGCTCTGCTGATATGACACATTGTCCGATATAGCGACTAGTGTCCGATTTGCCAGGCGATATGAGTCACGTCATCGCTCTGGACAGTTCGGCAGAGGCAGCTCAAGAAGACGTATGCAAATGCTCTGTCAACTCATCTACCGGCCCATGAATGTGCCCTTTCTCAACGTGCGTCATGATGAAGTGGTACCTGCGGAAATCAGTACTGGTGTTCCAGCTCACCTGGTGGAACTCACACAAACAGAGAACAGTCGAGTGCCTTTATATCCGGGTTTTCTGCGGCGCATATTTCCCATGCCATGTCGTTCATGGGTGGGCATGAAGCCAGGGGCTCGAACTTTAGAACCACAGAAGGTAGGTCGAATTCGAACTGATTCCAGTTCAGGTCATATCCTCTGTGTTTGGTCGCAGTGACTCGATATCCGCCGAACTTGAAGACGATGCTCCAGTGATTCTCGCATGTTATGAACTTCGCCTCTCTCAGTCCAGTGCGAATAAGTTCCGTCGTTGAGGTTTTCCATATTTCGATAGAGTCGATTGGGATTTCAGGCTCACACTTGGAAGCAAATTCGAGAGTGTGGGCGGCCATGGCGAAACTGAAGGGGTTCTAGGACAGACAAACGAGGAACGGGGCTGCTGCGTGCTTTTCGGTGTGGAACGGGCAGGGAAACGACGGAGTTATATGCGCACGGCAGGAGTTCTATGAGGTGTGGACGTCGCAGTGGCCAGCAGGAAACCAGGGCAGTCGTCGGTCCAATCGAGGATGGTACCGCTTCGCTCTGGAGTGCGCCCTAGGCCAGAGATGCATGGTCATCATTCATCGGCCCATCGAGGGCCTTGCCAACGCCATCCACGCAAAGAGTCATTCGCCATCAGCAGCAAGGAGACTACAGGTGGCTGCGTACCCCGCCTTGCGCCTGCTCTCCTTTGGTCGATCCGTATATTTCAATACACCAAATTATGTTGGAAGTGGAGACTGTGTCGGACACGGTTTGTCGGTCCAGAAAGTCCGCTCGTAGGAGAATAATATGGTACTCCCTCGCGAATATTTGCATTTTTAGCCCCTGAGCTATAGGGAAGGGAAGAGGTCCCCCAAGCTCGGCAAGGTGCTGTATCTATAAATGGACTCTGCCGCTCCCAAACCTGCGGATGGACGAACTATTTCTCTAACACATCCTCATTGCAACCCGAAGGCTGGACGAAATGCGTCTAACAGCCAAGGTTGGTTCCATATCTGCACCCTCGCTTCTTACGACACTAACAATGGCAGCTTCCTACCCCATTACACAGCTCCATTCTTCGCTTCGGCGCCCAGCCAGCCTTGAAGGGCATCCAGGCACGATGTCTCAGCGTGATCTATTTTGAGTACGAGAATATCGTGAAGCTCCTGGAATCCGATGCTCGGTCGCTTGTGGACGCATTTGAGGATCTTCTGATATCCGATTTCGACGAAGACGACCTAGTTCGACTCAACAACCACAGGATCATCGAGGACTACACCGAACTTTTCGTGGATAGACTCACTGATGATTCCCTCCTTATCTTATCCCTGGTCACTTGGCACTTCGACGCTTCCTTCCCTCTTCTGCCCCCTCCGTCGCTTCTGCTGTATTTCATCCAATCGAGAAATGACAGCGAGCTGTGTGAGACCCTCTGGGGCCGCTATGCCGAGAATTCAGGCCGGGAAACATCGTTGGAGGCTTTCACCGCAAAGCTCAATAAGCTGTTTGACCTTATTACGGAGGGATTTTTCGACGTTCTTGGTCTGCCCTAGGGAAGGATATTCCGATAAATGTACTATATCTCTGGGAAGCATACGTTATCCAAACAAGCACACTCTGAATTTGTCTTTCATATTCAACAAACTCCAAGGATTGAAGATCTTCCTGTCATGTGCCGACAGCACAACGTGAGGGCCATGGCAGACAACCGTTCGAAGGCTTTAGAGATCGTAATTCGGGCAACGTTCATGGCTGAGAGTTGCCTTTCTCACTCGGAATCTCTCCCGGCGACCATTCGGGGTGGACAAGTTATTAAAATGATAAGGCCAGCCGACAAGGCAGTCTGGCGACTAACCCAGATGGACTTGGCTGTTCCCATTTCCTGTTGGCCAATTTTTCCAACTCTGTTTACCCGCAGCACGGTGTAGATACCATGGGCAAAGTTATGTGGAGTAGTAGTTTCTTTGTAGGTGCGGAGGAGCGTGAACGTTCCAATCTACGTAGTACGGAAGGTCAGTTTGAGAACAGTCCACGGGGGATATACCAGACTTACACCTTTGTATAGTAGATCCCGTACTGGAATGAGGGGAATGTCAATCTCCGTAGTAGGAAATACAACGCCTGTATCATCCATCTGGCTATCAACAATGCCTGGGATTGGCAGCGCGCCATATAACCAGCTTTCCATCTGGGGGACCAGTGCGATGATTCTGGCTTCCACTTCCTCATTATCAAGCAACTGCAGATGTGTACGACTGTCCGGCGCTGTAAAAGCGCATAGCTCAGACTTTCCTTCACTGTCACTGCAGTGCATGCCTCGCGGCTCTTTGTCCGAGTAGACAGGAGCAGTGTAGTTCAGTTGATGACCAGAAGCGATCCCACGAGAGCCGAGCTGTCTTGATGGTGAATGGAGTCGGCCTGTAAGGGAAAATATTAGCGCCCGCTCGGTGTTTCAGATCGGGGTGGATGTACTAGGTTCTAGTGTGATACCCTCATCAGTGAATCGCTGCGATTCCGCGCGATTCTGCTCAAGCACGTACTGCCACTCGAAACAATGGTGACCCATGGGCAGCTCCTCGGCCCGTATCGATGTCCCAAGAGCTAAATTATAGCAAGTAAGGAAATTTTGAAAGTTGGTCTTTCGTTGATCGAGCCCCTTGTGGATTGGGTCTCTCTTCTTGTTTCGAAAATGCGCATACAGAACATCCGAGCGAGGGAACCCGCGAAGACACTGAGGACAAACAAGATCGACAGGGGAATTTTGTACAACCCTTAACAGAGTATTATATTTTATTGTAAGAGCGTGAAACTGCCTTTCTAGTTCAGACATGTTGGAGACGAGCAACCAGATACGACATCAGGAGGGTTGATGAAAGATAAGATCAGATCTCCCCGCCTGCTCAAGCCCAACGGGGCCTCGGGACGCGTCGGCCGAGCACTTCCACCAATCAACGGGCCAAGATTGCATGTAGGGAACAATCTGTCAGCTCTCACTCTCCATAGCACCAAAACATTCTACTCGGGTGATTCTCGACAGGATATTCGACGACAGCAAATATGCATTGAAGAGGAAAGACAAGCAAATTGTTTGTTCGGCATCCTAACTCTTCGCTCAGTAAATCTAAGTCATGCTTCTCCCGCTCACAATCGGCGCCATCACCAGGGTTCGCGAAGCCTCACGGCAGCCTACAGACAGTCGTCGGCAGAGATATAGATCCTAAAGCCTTTCATAACCTACTAGCCTTCCAGCTGGCATAATGCGGCATACCTGTTGACGGACAACGGTGGTCGGATATATTCAGTGTTGAGTTCCAGTGTTCTCTCCGTAATGTTCGACCACAAAGTTGACGTCAAAACAGCGAGAGTGGGGAAGAATGTCTTCGACAGCCATGGATGTTCTGACGGACTGGCGGTAGCAGGTCAGAAATTCTTCCATATCCCGTTCCTTCCTCGACGTTCTTTTCGCCAGCCCTGCATGCATTCCCGTCTCCCATTGTTCCTTTGCAGTTCTCTCCCCCGGCCGTGCATGTGCATCGTCTCCCTGCTTCCGGAAGTGGTCATATAAAAGGGCAGGTCGAGGAAAGCCTCTGAGACATATGGGGCAGACAAAATCAATGGACGAGGCTTGGATAATCTTCTTCAGAGTGTCTACCCTCCTCTCCAGGGTAGCCGTGGTGTCCGGGAAGGAATGGTAATATTTGACCACAAAATCAACGGCAAAACAGCCTGGAGCTGGAGGGATGTTTTCAGCCGCCACTGATGTATTGACCGACAGTCGGTAGGAGGTAAGGAATTCTTCCATGTCCGACTGTTCCGTCGACTTTCTCTTACCCAACGCTGCATGTGTATCATCGCTCCGCTCGCGGATGTGGCGATTCAGACGATCCTCTCGAGGAAAGAGTTCGAAGCATGGGGGACAAATGTAGCGAATAGGTGAGTTCCGGATAATCGTCTTGAGGGTCTCTTCTTTCCTTTGCAAACTAGCCATGATGTGTTCGGAGAGACAAGGACAGCGGAAGAGACGAATACAGCGGGCCACGACTGGACGATTCCATGAGATATCTGGACGGTTATATACTACGCAGTTCATATGAGCTGTTTCTGTGCCGGTCAAGTCAATCCTTACCCCTATCATACGTTACAAAGCCGCTTAGTTGTCCAAGCAATCCGATTGTTTGTCTCTCAGTGACACTACTACAGCAGGAACAACATCCCTGATCAGTCCAGCTCTTATGCATGCCGCCAACAGCCTCGAGCTAATGCACAACGCGAGAACACCAAAGCCAATGGGTCGGTTCCAAATTGTATTTCGGCTCACTCAAGCACGCTGGGGTAATCGGCAGGTCTACCGGAGGAAATACGGCGCCGGTTGTATGTTGCCTGCTGTCGAAGTTGATCCAATCTCCGCTCGTCAAATCCTCCCTCGCGAAGGGATGTTGCTATCTCATCCAATGCTCTGCAGCTCCATCCAGCATTGACTACTGCAGTCGTCGCTTCTGGTCCAATCGATTTGTACTCGCTCCAAGAGCAGCGGTCTTGGAATCGGTTTCGGAGGAATATTACCACCAGGTCATCGGTCCCCCTTTCCGCGTCCGCGAATATTATAAACTGGTTAGATTCAGTACAGTATAAAATATATGGGGTAAACACGTTGCTCACCTCCTGCTTTTGGATGCCGCCTGAAATCGATGATATCCATTGCCTAATTCGAAGGGGGACAAGGCTGGCGAGGCAGTCCATACTTTGATCGCTTGAATCGCTGGGGTGGAGTGATGTGTTGGCGATTTGGTTGAAAGGTAGTTAGTGTACATGATTTACGGAGAGTCAGAGGTGATATCTATACTGATGCGTACCCATAACCTTTCAATCCTGAATCTAGCCATCCAAGTGAACTATACAATGAGGACTACTGGGAATATAGTTTCCCCTCTCCTCTGCATTAGTAGCAGATAATCCGATTGGTTATTATCCGAGGATTGAACCCCTCTCCGTAGAATCACGTGAAGATTATGTTTCTCCTTCCGTTTCTGCCTGGATCTTATAAATCCCCACTGAATCCAACGTTTTCCAACTAGATCCAATATTTTCCATCAGTTTTCATTTCCATCCACATCGATCCTGAGGAGTATCTATACTTCTGGTATTATTTCGAACCTACACCTTTCAGTCAGAACAGAGAAAGGGAAAAGCAAAAGGCCCTTCATAACACAACGAACTATCAGACAGCCAGCATGGGCCTTACTGCGGATCAAGCTGTTGCGAAGCTCGCCAAGTTCTCATCATTGACACACCACCGCACTTATCTCAAAGACCCAGAGAAAAAGCGCGTTGACGAGGCTCTGCAGCTTCTCACTAACGGAAGACCGTCGTCTGGTGCCAAAGGGGCAAAACAGAAAGTCACTTATCTGGAATCACTACGGAATTTACGAAAGAAGTTTGGAGACACGGGCGTTATACTTTGTGCTGCTGGCCTGGGGGCTTCCTCCATCGCCAACATGAGAGAGGAAGAGCGGGTATACCTACCATCGAAACTTGGTACAAAGTGGAATGAGCTAGAACTTGGTGTTTTCAAAGCCTATGCTGAAGGACTTGATAAAGGTACGGTAGCTGAACACTGTACCACAGAGTCTTGGGCTGACACTTCTAAAGGCACGCCCCTGTCATCCGTTGCTGGAGATGTTTATGAGCTTTCCATGGACGATATCAAGAAAATAGTTGCAATGCCGGGTCAGATCACCGGCATCATACGGTTGACCGATCCCTACAACAGATACCAATCATCCTTCGTCACGATCCCGTTATCGAAGGAGCTGACGGACTCTTTGATAATAAATCGCGAGAGAATTGTCGAATGATATCCTATGTTCGCTCTTTGCCCAGAACATATCCGACCTCAATCGACCCAGAGCCTCTCAAACGCCAATCACATTTCCAGGGCACGACAACGAGATAACCAGCAAACTCGGTCCCGACCATGTCGATATACGTTCCGTCGTCGTTCGTAATGTGGATAGCACCTTGGCTATTTGTGACATCGACAATAACAGCAACAACTGTTGGCGGAGGCTTCATCCGGGAGGCTTTCGGTAGTGTAATCCACTGTATACTTTCGCAACTATCGTCATTTATCTATCGATGATCATCAAAGAGAATTAGTATATTTGAATTCCATTGTTAGTCAAAAGAGATGATGCGCAAACCTTTTGAGAAATAACTTCTAAGAGTGATTCCCGCGGGACGGAGTCGAGTTTGTATTTTTCTATCTCGTCTGACATGGTTGGAGGGATCACTAAGGCACTGTTTTGAATCTCGTTAGAGCTAAGAAAGAATACAGATTATATGTTTGACGGACAAATCCCAGTAGGTGGATATTGGGGACGTGGCTCGTCCCAGTTTCGATGTATGTCGTTAACGTTCAGTTCACCGTGTATCCTGCCGCTCCCAATCCACTCCCGTCTTGTTCCAACAACGGTGGGTGCGACGGAGATTTTTTCTGAAGAATGTACGATTCTGGTAACCGTGAGAACAAAGGAAGAAAGACCGTGCCATTTGAGACTGACGTAATTATCGAATATAGGGAGAAACAAGAGCGAACCTGATCGGGCGCCAACGCATGCGACCCTCGGGAGGATGAGTTGATGGGATTTCCCACGCTCATGAGCGAGGGGTATGACCGGTGGGGTTCGGTGTTATTCATCCGCCGCCCAGCCTATCGCATCATATGACTGGTGAGCCGTTGGTGTCCCGGAAACGGATTTACTACTCTTCCGTGCAGAGGCTTGAATGTGAAATTTCGGCGCCGGAATATGTTCTGACGGGCTACTTTTGGCCGCGAGAACATTTACAAAGGACATACTATAGACGAGATACTGTGCAATGTGGCTGCCATGCATACGACTACATATATTAATGAGTAATTGTCATCTGTAAGGGTATCTTCTCTGCTCAACACATCATATTCAGGAAGATCATCCTTCCGATGCTACTATCGGCTGCATCAGGAAAGCGTCATAAACCAGCTCCTCCGCAGTCGGCCGCTCATCTGGTAGCCATCGAAAAATTCTGCGCAAGAACTCGAGGAAAAGCGTTTTGTCTTCGCCAGAAAATTGCAGCTCTCTATCCTCGAAAGACTGCTCGGGAATGCATGTGGAACCTTTCCAGTTACCTGTGTACCAGCGTTAATGCATAACACAACAGTAGTTTCAATAGTAACGAAATACCGTCGCTATCCCAGAACATTTGACACTTTTCACTCCTTTTCAAAAATTCCGGAGGAGGGGGACCCATAAGAGAAATCATTTCAGCTAGGTGTTGCTCATCACTAAGAGAACCGTTTTGCTTTGCGAAAAACAGATGATGGCCTTCCACCAGATCCCAAACCTTGGATAATATGTCAGTGCGCGCTGTAGGTAGTGATCAAACAATTGCAAATCTGAAACAACGCACCATGTTGCCCACTGACCAAATATCAACCTTTTGGTCCCAGTCCATTTCTAGGATGACTTCCGGTGCACGATAAATACCGGGCATGATATCGCCGCTGTGTTTTTTAAGTCCTAGCCTGGCCTCCCCTAGATCAGAGAGCACAGGTGGTCCCGTGCAAAGAGGCATTGGGCGTGAACAATAAATAGTTCGGTCTGCCAGAACCTTTCTAGCTACCGGTCGGGCCACCTCATCTTTTTCCATTCTCGATAAGATAGAAGTATCCTCTATCCCTTGGAGTATGTTGTTCGGTGAGATATCTACCTTTCTTTTAGCATGACCATTTGCGCCTTGTGCTATACACTTACCTGTATGAATAACATTATTCTCGTGTATGAAGGCCAATGCTATCAAAGTGAGCTGAGTACTCCTTTGAATGAGGTCCTTCGGAAACTTCTTGTCGGGGAGCAAATCTTGGAACTCAGAAAAACTCATGCCAAGTGGCTGGTAAACCAGGCAGACATGTTTCCCATGCGGACCAACAATCTCAAAGGAGTCGAGGATGAGGCGGACCAATTTTTTCCTGTGAACGTCGCTGGATTTCTTCAGATGTTCCGAGATCGCAACTTCCTGATCAGGCCTTTGTCCCTTAACACATACTTTGAGCGTATTGTAGCATTTTTCTCTGTAAAATATCAGGTATCTGCATCCAAGATCCTTTGAACACTTACTTGAGATCTCTGCAGAGCCAGACCGTGGAAGAAGTGCCATATCCAAGCTTCGAAACTACCTGGTATCTGGAGAGAAACACTTCGCCAATATGAACAGGATAGTAATTCTCTGGCTTATACAGAGGAAGTTCCTCTTCTTCAATACTTTGCAAGGGATCCACTTCCACGTATCTGGAAGGAAACTGTCGTGGAGGAGCCCTCTGCGAGGAAGCCATTTTTCTCGCTTGAGGACAACGCAAGCGAGATATAACGCAGCCTTCAACTGAATGCTTGAACCACGAGTTGGATCTTCGAAGGTTCAAACGGAACATCGCTATAGTTAGGAGGCGGAAGCTCGAAGTAAATGGGACATTCCCCCTTTTTAAAGAGCAAGGGCAACGATGTTGTTACGAACCAAGCGATTCAGCTTGGCGATAATTGGCGGAGAATCCGACCCCTGCGGAGCTGGATTAATATTAATCCAATTCAAGGATTATGGAGGGTTTCTAATCTAAAATACCTCTATTGGAACTTATTGGATAACTTTGGACCCAACTGGATTTAAATGGATAAATATTGTGCTAACTAAAAAGTTGTGAACCACGCCTGAATAGCCATCCAGAAGCTAGCCCTGCACATAGCCCATGAGAGTCCTACCTATCAGTTCTCGCTGTATTGCGATTCTCTTGAAATATCGCGTACAGTAGGTTGAGAAGAGAAATGTATATATAACCCACCTTCCCATCTACCTTTTTCGAATATGTTATCAACGCGTTTTGATTCGAAGCCTGTTGGTTCCCGGTTAACAATATAATTTCTCGATACTCTGCAACTGATCCTCTCCTGCGCCATGTTCAACGCTACCAGAGCTTTGGGAGTCACATACAAGGGGATTTCCCTAGAGACATTGGCCAAGGAAGCTGGGACCGGATATAGCAACACAGTCAAGGCAGCGGGTATGGCTATTGAAAAAAGGGTAAGAATCAATGAGCATACCTATCTTCCTTTCTTCTACTTCGCTTTGTGAGCGCATCGTATTAACATTATCATTTGTAGTATCCGGCGGTCGTGGAAGCAAAAATCCAGTACGTGTTCATTCTCTCGGCCCCCAACCTCCTCATCCCCGAACCCCCCTCCCACTCGCCGAATTTTGACAAGTATGCTTTTGCAACTGGAATGTTGAAGCTGAATTGCGAAGGGGCACAAAGCCTCATCCCTCGAGCAGAGATAAGACCGATAAAAAAGACGTTGTGACCGTTGGATATCATACCCAAAAGGGAACAAGGTACTTGTCGATTCACGCACATGAAGACGGCACTTGGAAGGAGTTTTTATCGCGAGCGGGTAGATACGGTTCTGCCTCGCAGCAGACAGAGAATCAAAATGATTCTAAATCGAATGAGAGCGCCTGATTGGACTGTGGGGTCCTCAACAAGATGTCGGATTGGCAAACTTTACATTCACGGGACTGTGGTCTAGAGAAGGAAATGGTGTAGGCCGGCTGTGGTATTGTACGCCATGTATCTCACATCCTGCAGAAATTATGGGGATGAATGTCAATTGTTGCGATGGTATAACCAGAACTGGTGTAGGATTCCTTTCGAACATGGTTGGTGTGTCGTAATCCCTTCCATTCTGTGGCCGCGCTTTCTTGGGCAACATTCAAAACCTTCCTTAATGTTGGAGACAGCATCATCATTGCCCAAATAGCTAACAGAATCGTGCGCACAACAGGGGGCATCGTGTACGCCAACAAGGGCAGCGAATTCGCAGGTACTTGAGCCCGTATATTTGATTTTGATAGACATATTCACTGGCCAGTCATGGTAGAAGTCTGGTAACGAGCGTTTCTACTGCCTTGGCTGGTAAAGCCTCTCTAAACGAGCACCAACTAGTCAATGGATAGAGAAGGGATAGGCCGGGTAAGTGCATATCCTGGCTAAAGCAATATCGATGTTATGAGACTGTGTTTGACATGGGTTACGCACGAATTTAAGTTGAGAATAATTCCTAGTCTTTTGAGTGTGATCGAAATCTGTCAATGGGAAGACCTGGTACCGCATCAGACTGACAACCGCTGAGAAAAGCATATATCGTTGTCTTCATTCAACCACACGACACTTAAGGGTAGTCATGAGCGTCTCTTCTTGAGCTTTGTACACCAATGTACCTGAATAGATCCCGGACTCCGCCCGGGATATTGATCTGACAACAGCTTTACCACCTCAGACCAAGGGAGTCCTCGAGTATTCCTCAAATCTATCAAAAGGTCCTCCTCTTCGGGTAACCATGGCATTCCTTTCCTCGATTTTTCTCGAGTGTTGCTGTTATCCACAGAGTCTGCATCTTGAGGTGTGGCCCAGCGGACTTGCTTTCGGACCCGTGTACCGTCTGTACTCTTCGCAGGTGCGATGTTGGAGCATATTTCAGGCTCAAATGTGCATCGTGGGAGTGCCCCTTCAAACAACCAAGAGAGGAACTCTAAGCGAGCGTTTGTCGGTAATGATAAAAAGTGAGAGCGGAGGCTTGCGGAAGAGTCTCCCGCCGGCGAAGGGGTTGTCTCTTCAATCCTTTGTCGCTTGTTCCTCCGTCTTTTGCGTTCGTCCGATCCAGTCGATGGCCGCTTGCGCTCCGGTTAACGCCGCTATTGCATTGCTGCTGCCGTGGGCCTCGAGGAGAAGATTCATTGCTTTCAGCATTATTGCCCGGACGTGTTTGTCGGGAGCGTTCACCACATTGACGATGAGTGGCAGGCCTATTCTCGTCGATCAGCCCAATAAAGGGGTGGTCATTGTCGAATATGCCATACGGTACTATCGGTGGTTCGGGATATGGACAAGGTAGCTCTCGTTGACTCGACCAGAGGGTATCGCTCTCTCGGATGTCTTGATCGGGCTGGTTCGACTCTAACGGAAACCCATCGCTTAGGATGGCTGGATCGATCGGTATAACTGCCGGCTCGTGCGGACCTGGAGATTTTTGTGCTGAACTTGCGGGATTTTCCGATGGAGAGCGGCATCCAGCAGCTCCCTGAATGGAGCACTGCGATCCGATGGCGATGTCGGTGGTAACGGCATTACCGAGACCATTCAGGCCTGAAGCCGGCGAGCCACACTGTGTTTGCGCTTGTGGCGACGTTGCGGCGCGCATCGCAGAAACGGCAGGCGACTCATAGAGTTCTGAGACAGACAACTCGTTTGGACAATCGGAGGCCGGGACAGGCTCCTTACTGAGCTCAGGACATGCCGAATATCTGGCCGGAGATTTTCATGGACACAAACCTCGGCAGGTGGGAGGGGGTGTTGTTGATTGTTTGGTTGGCTATCCAAACTATGCGGAGGATCAGGGGCATGAAGTGCACAGGGAAGGGCAGGGCTACTTCTGACAGGAACTGGCGCTTTGTGATCATGGGCAACAGGAGGGCGTGGTCGTGGAATTCGCTTGGGCCGTGGGGGTTTCCATGGTCTAAAGGCTTCAACGGGAAAAGCAGTGGCCGCCATGTTCCAGGACAGAGCGTGAAAAGTTCAATGTGTGTAGGGGACGGGGTATCTCTTGAGTGCTATGTGTATGATGGGAAAAGGGGACGGTTAGCCATGGTAGCTGTCTGGCGGTTCTGCCGACTCCCTTATAACCTCTGCCCATGGCTTTGACCTCGACGGATGACAGGGACTGAGCTTGAGCTCCACAGGTCAGATAGCAGGCTCGTTCCCGGTAACGTCCGTCTCCGCCTCTCAGGAGTATTTCGTGCGACAGGCGGAGATAGACGATTCGATCTGGGCTTGCTCTTCTTTCACATTGGTTCATTCAGGCCCGCCTACTTGCACTGCCCCGGCTCACGGAAACAAAGAGTCGTGTGACGCGAACGGGGCGAAGGTGCGCTCTGGACAAATCGCATTCCCTGTGTTCGAGCTTCTACTGCTGAAAGTTGGACATCACAGGATTTGGGGCCAAAGCTGAGACCCCAAGCAGCAGTGCGGTATTTTCGCTATTGGCTGACGTACTCAGCAGACCCGAAGCACATGGAAATACGCTGCGGAAGTCGAGCCGGTGACTGATGCAAGTGGTCAAGTCTTTCCTAATCTGGGAGTGGAGACCGGATGCCACGCTTCGCGGCCGTCGCGGGACGCAAACCAAGGCAGACAAGGCATTCCTGGGCATGCGTCAGCGGTGGCCCTGATAGAGTGGAAGGATGAGCAAGTGCTCGGAGAAAGTAACGAATGCTAGGGGAGACTACTACCGCGAGAGCTTTGGCAACCGCATCCCGAAGTGAAGAGATGCAAAATTCGGGCTTGTCCACGGGAAAAGGCGGAGAAGCAGGATTATGCCCGAAAGCTGCGCACTATGAGTTTAAAATCAGCGGATAATGGCGTAAGTCTGGGAGATTGAGCCCACCGAATGAGCCCGTTGGCCTGTCGGCGACTCCGTCCTGGGACAGGCAACGGGAAATGAAAGGACGCCGCCAGGCAGGGTGCCTTACCGAATGTAGGCAATCGTCGGATAACGCGGCATGCAGGAAAAGGGGGGGAAGGGGGCAGTGCACCAGCTGAGGCGAGACGGGAGGGGAAAATTGGGAAGAGAAAGTGCGTGTCCGGTCGAGGGCGAAGGGTCGGGGTTATATAGATGGTGTTGGGGCAGCGAGCGGACGGGCAAAAGCGGCAAGACGGGAGGGAAGAGGGCGCTAGGCCGAACGTGGTAAGCGCTATGCCGTTCCGGGTAATGGGATGACCGTGGGCGGCAAGCGGTCGGCGGCGTCAGGATGCTGAGCAATGGGAGCCGTTTCCGGCGCCCCGCTTGCCGTCCGTCAGAATACTTAGTAAATAACTTAGTAAATAACTACTAGTCAGTACTTCAAACCCTGGATCTAACTATTAGCTAGGTGGAGATTACATAATGTCTCTCAGCTAAGTTAACGTAATCAGACCACCGAGCGAGCCGCGACACTGCAATTGCCAGGCTGTAGAGCTCATACACAACTGGTAGTATAATAAGAGCCAGTAATAA